>CM030362.1:174386161-174673661 GCA_017893485.1 Hemerocallis citrina | reverse complement strand
CTCGGAGGATAGAAAGTACTGAAAGCAAAGAAATAGAAATAAGTGAAGTAGCATGATACCCCCAACAACAGCTCTGGGGGTAGGCTATAGCCTATGGTCGAACCTATCTCGATCTTCTCGACATCATAAGTCTGCCAAGGGAACTACTCGAAGATGTGCTCCTTGGCTCTTGTGGCTGCTCCCTCTGCCTAAAAGGAAATGAAGTGCATAATTTGGGTGAGTGTTACATGGGTGGAATTATAACAAGAACTACAAAAGTAAAAATTGTTCCTATCTAACCAGAGTATCCAAGTTGTTGTGGCTAGATGTACCATGCTTCTTTCATGTTGTGTCTATTTATCGTAAATGTGTCACCTATCCATAAGTTGTCGTAAGAGGTTGGAAAAGTGTGTACTTCGAGAACTCGAAGTATTTCATGCCAAACGGCTTTACTTCTAGGGCAATCAAGGAATAGGTGATTCCTTGTTTCTACGTGTGTGTTTGAAAATTCATAAGAGGTATCGAATGCTGGTTGTCTCTTGGACAGCTTCTCTAGGGGTGAGGATTGCGTCTTTGAGATCTAGCCACTACAAGACTTGTACTTTGAGTGGGCTTTTGCTTTCTAAACTACCAATGACCAGAGGGGCCTGCATCCGCGGTAGTGAATCATATCCATGAGTAGAGAGAACAGACTATGAATTTCCCTTCCTCTCTAACTCCCATGAACGACTATTTGGTCGTAACATACATCTGACCCTAGAGTTCACGATTTGTTGCCATAGTCTCTCCAATCCAATCTTCGGTTGTGGTGTGAGTTTGTAACTGGGGATGGGGCTCCAGCTGCCCCTTTTCAGGCTTTGGCTACTAACAGGTTAGGTTGCGAGCATTTATAGAATAGATTAGAGAAAAGTGACTTCAGTGGTTGTCCTCTGCACCATTGATCCTTTTGACTTGGAAAAAGTTTCAAGTGCAGAAACAAATTATAGATAAAGTCGTTATCCCTAAGAACAACATTATCATTACTGATGTCGTCGTTGGAGATAACGACATCAGTTATAATACTCATTAAACTCTCCTTCTCCACAATCAGTTATAACTGTTGTGGCTCTTACAAACAGCGGCAACAGTTCACAGAAATAAATTAGTCAAGTATTAAGTATTAAAATGAACTGTTGTTGCTGTTCCAAACAACGACATCAGTTATTCCTAACAATGAATATTATAACTGATACCGCTATTCCGAACAACGATATCTGTAATATTGTTGCCGTTGTTTCAAACAACGACATCAGCTATAGGATTTTTTACACTTGGATTTTTTTTCAAGTCAGAGAGAGTACACGATTGGGAATAAGTTAACCGATGTCGTTACTCCAAATAGCGGCATGCGAATTTTTTTTAACAGATGCCGCTACTGAAAACAAGGACATATAAATAACATATGCAGTTATTTCCAATAACGGTTAATGCTGACGTGTCCAAAACTGGGCCAGTTGGGTAAATATTTTTGAAAGTGGGTCAGATCGCTTAATATTTTTGAAAAGGGGTCAGCACAGCAAAAAATTCGCAAAATTGATTTATTACAATTTAATATCATATGCATTACACACATATATTTTGTACTGTTGCGAGTAATATCTATAACATATTTATGAATATAAATATTTCTACATATTTTGTATTTCAATCTCTTATAAATTCTTTTCATTCTCTTGAAATTTATTTCTCCTATTTGAGCTAACTCATATATTTTCGAATCCATTTGGTGATTGAACACGATTTATGGCCTTGTATGGTTGAACCGGAGTTAGGGTTTGATTCATGTTGGACCAAGTTAACCTAGTCTAACTCATGATGGTGCATTTGGTGCACCATGACAAGTCATGGAAGGCCAAAAGTTGTATGTATGTACACCCATATAATAAATTGTACACTACAAACATATGTAGGGGTGGCATTCGGTCCAGGCTGGCTCGGGACCGACTCGGCACGCACTAGCCTGGGACTGGATTGAACCGGCCCGGGCTGGCCCGCGGGCCGATCGTTGGCTGTTACAGTTTTTTACTCTTTTTTTTCAGATTTTTTTAATAAAAAGGGTATGTATAATAACCAAAATATCCCCTGACGGATTTATACTAGCTAGTTTTTGATGGTATTTTGGGAAATTGAAAAAATACATTTTCTATATATGCAACCTCATTTCATTCAATTATCTTCACAGATTCACTCATCTCTCTCTACTATTTCTCAACCTTCTCAACAAATCAACAACAATCGACAACATTCAACTACTCTCTTTCAAGATTCAATATCGACCACAACAACATTCAACTACTCTCCTACAAGATTCAACATCAACAACATTCAACTACTCTCTTTCAAGATTCAACATCAACAACATCCAACAATAAGCAACAACAACACTACAAGCTCTCAACTCTCTTTACCTTTATTCTTCAACCTACATTCTACACTCATATGGCATTTTCGTATTTATATAATTTTTAGAATTATCATTTTTTTTTTTATCATTTATTTCACATAATTAGATTGAGTTTTCTTGTTCTTGTTCTTCTTCTTCTTTTTAGAATTTTTTTTGGTAAATTGGTAAACATACACTAGAATAATAATTTTATAGTTGTTGTTTTATTTGCTTTGTAGAATAATTTTATATAACATACACTAGTTTATCAATCTTTACTTGTTTTGTAGAATTAAAATTTTAAAACATACACTACAATTAATTTTTAAAACATATACTCAAAATTTTAAAACATACACTCAAATTTTTATAATATACACTAGTTTAGATGGCATCTAACCAATCACGTGGTAGACATAGTAGCCAAGAGTCTACTAGTAGTTGTCGCATTCCTTCCATTCATCTTTCATATGTAGATAGTGAAGAAACACTTTACAATTATGATAGTATTCACCATGAAACACACACGGATCAAGTAGAAGTAGAAGTAGAAGACATAGAACCACAACCATCGGAAGAAGACCCCTCTCAATCCCGTAAAGTAAGAGGAAACAAATCCAAAGTTCATAAATATTTTGACTATGTCCCTTCACAAATTGATAAGAATATAGGATTAAAAATTTGTAAGAAGTATCAAACACCCTATAAGTTTAAACTAGGATCGGGAACGGGTACACTTCAACGACACTTAAGTAAATGTCAACCCGAATTTTCTAAATACAACCTCACACAACAAAAATACACCGTAGGACCGGCCAAATAGATAGTCATAGCTACGATCACGATATCGTTCGTAGAGAAATGGCTAAGTTAGTAATTAGAGATGAATTACCTTATTCATTTGGTAAAAACAGGAATGCAAAGACCTTTGCACAAACCGCATTAAACCCCCATTATAAAAAAATTTCTAGGAATGTAGTAAAGGGTGATTGTAAATTAGTTTATAATGAGGCTAAAAAATTTTTAGTAGCGACACTTATGTCACTAAACACTAGAGTTTCTTTGACATCGGATGGGTGGGTAGGAATGAACAATGTACTAATGATGTGTGTAACATGTCATTGGATAGATTCCGATTGGCTACTTCAAAAGTGGATAATTTCATTCGAATTTTTTAGGTACCCACATAAGGGTGAAATAATTGTCACACACATCATGGAAGCATGTAACAATTTTAGAATTTTTGATAAAGTTTTTGCTATTGTTTTGATAATGCATCTAATAATACTAAGGCAATTGCTAGTTTGCTAATTACAGTTAATCCTTTAGAACTGGAAATTTTCATGTTAGATGTGCTTATCATATTTTAAATACAAGATGCACTTAAATATAGACATGATAAAATTGAGGCAATGAGAGATTGTGTTCATTTTATTACGTTGAGTAGTCCAATATATCAACTTTTCATGATTGGTGTCAACTTAGGGGAATTGTATCTAAACGTTTTCCTAAAGATGTTAGATATCGTTGGAATTCTACTTTTGATTTATTAAGTGTTGTTCTTCACTATCGTTTTAATCTTAGAGAATTTTGTATTGCAATGGGTATGCAAGATTATATGTTAGATGATAATTTTTGGTTTTTTGCCGATAGTTTGTACAAATTTATAGAACCTTTTAATGATGCTACTTTACAATTTTCAAAAATATATACATCTACATCTAGTTGTATTTTACTTGTAATTGTCACTATAATGACAACAATTACAGATTTGGTAAATGACCATTTTATTGAGGAATTGGTTTATGCCGCTTATATTAAAATTTTAAAATATTTTCATCCGCTTCCTACGTTATATTGTGTTGCTAGTGTAATGAATCTCATTATTAAGTTAGATGGAACAAAAAATTTAATTGAGATTTTTATACTTATGCTCCACACGAAGAAAAAGAAGATTTTAAAAATGTTGTTTTCATTACAAAATTTGAAAATATTTTGAATAGTTTATATGATAGTGACGAAAGAATTTATTCATCTTATACTACACAAACACAAAATATTAGTTCTTCTTCTTCTTCAATGTTATCAAATGGAAATGGTCTTGTCAATAGTAGTGTTTTAAATCTCTTAAAATCAAAAAAATCAAGAACCAATTCACCAAATGAGTTGAATTGGTATAATGCACAACCTCCCGTTGAAGATGTAGTAGATATGTTTTCTTTTTGGAAAACTAATGAACATATTTTTAGTATTCTTTCTCGCATGGCTAAAGATTTGCTAACTGTACCGGTGTCAATTGTTGCATCGGAAAGTGCTTTTTCTCTTAGTGGCAGGATTATGAGCCCGAACAGGAATCGCTTGACGGCAAAAAATTTGGAGATGTTGGTATGCGTCGAAGATTGGATGAAAGTGGAAGAGTGGACTCAAGATTTACAAGAATCACAAAACGGATCAACAAGTAGCGACGAGTGAAGAACTAGTAAAATGTAATTTGTATAATGTATTGTAAATAATTGGAAAATTTTAGGGGAATGAGATTCTATATTTAGATTAAGTAGAAGTGTACGACAATAGTTCAATGTCTTCTCTTCAATCTAAATATAGGTCATCTCGATCTCGAAATTCAAATAATTCCCTTGTTTTGTAATTTGATCTAATTTTTATGAAACTGCATTCATGACCTTCATTTTATTTAACAATTTGTAATTTATTAAATCAATTTAAATTTGGGTTTAATTTCTTTTATTTATTAGTCCGTTGCAATTGTTATGAAATTACAATTTAATACTTGATCTTTCATCTTCCTTTTATATATATATATATATATATATATATATATATATATATATATATATATATATATATATATTATACTTAAAAAATCGGCCCGGCCCGACCCCTACCCTTAGGGGGGGGGCAGGTCTGGGCCTAGATTTTACCAACTTAGCCCGGCTCGGCTCGCGAAATCATTGAGCCTGGCCTGGGTTGGCCCGTGACAGGGCAGAGCCTGGGCGATTCCGGCCCGGCCCGGCCGGCCCGGCCCTAATGCCACCCCTAAATATATGTATATACATGTGTACAAATACATATGGAATACGAGGAGATTTAATACTAGCTTTTGGAATGTGAAGGAATTATGAATTAATTATGGAATATGAAGGGGCTAATGGATTACTTTTGGGAATGTGAAAGATCATCAACTCTTCACACCCCCCTCGTTGTTGGCTATATATATGGCATAAGAGCCAACCCTAGCTCATTTGCTACTCATTCTCCATTCTAAAAAACTCTTCTCTTCTACTCTAAAAACACACCACTCCATTTTTGTGTTTTTTGGGAGAATGGGAGGCTCTTTTTTCAAGTTCATGCTTGGAAGAGAGCTAGGAGCTAGGAGGAGCGAGAGCTTTAGCATTCATCTCTTGTGCTAGCATTTCTTCTTGTTACTACTAAGGTGGGTGTTTCTCCAACTTTCTAATTGTAGGATGTATGCATGCTAGATAATTTATATAAATTGAGTATTCATACTTAGATTATATGTTGATTGTTTTTAGATTATGTGTTGTTAGTTAATTGTGTAAAAATATGATATGCTTAACTTAACTTAGGAATGTTCTTATAGTTTCTAACCTGAGTTTTAGTCTCACTTCAGAAAATCATTTCATTTTATCAAGTTAGAATCTAAGACTTAAATTTTGATATGAGTATTCCGCATATGTCTAACACATCTCCTCAAAATTTCATAATTTTTGGATGTCATTTGGTATTTTAAATAAAATCCAAACTTAGGACTAGTTGACAGTTTTGGCTAGTTTTTGGAAATTTGCATACCTTCCGGTTTTTGATCATTTCAGCATCTTAAATGAAGTAATTTAAGGAAAATCAAAATTAAGAATTTGAAGTAGAATCGTTAACCTTTCTTTTGAGTCTAAGAAATTAAATTTCCAAGAAGTATGAGATTTTAGGTGATTTTTATAAGTAGCAAGAGCAGCAATTTTCAGATTTGAACCTATTGATTTGCAAATGGATTTAGATGAACTAAATGTGGATAAATTTAGATGTTCTTAACTACAACATTGTAGTAGACTCATTTAGGTTTCATATGAAACTAAGAAATCTATTTTCTGATAAGTATCTTAATTTATATTATTTTTGCAAGACCATTGAGTTGTTATCTAAAGATAGTTGAACAATCAAACAGTGGATTCTAAGGATTAAACAAATATTTGATAATTGTATTTGAAACATAAGAATAGAAACGTTGTTAATTGAACTAAAGCTTTTTTAAGTCCTATTATACTAGGATTGGAAGTACTGAATAAAGAGAAGAAATCTAGTCAATTAAGAATGAATACTTTGTGAAATATGTGAAAGATAAATTGGAATGTGAATGAACTAAATTTCAATGATTTTGGAAGGGTTATGGATAACCTGGAAAGTTATGTGAATATTTGGAATGTGTGGAATTTAGAGGCTTAGTGAGACCCAAAGTACCAGCAGGTTGTGATATATTGAAATTTGAGAAATTGCCAGTGTAGGCTAATAATCTCGGTGTGTTGATATAAGTTTGGTAGGGTAAGCTTGCTCTAGACAATATTACTTATGCTATGAATATAAGGATAAGCAGTAGATGGAGAGATGATTGAAAGCAACGACGAACATGTACGGTAAAGACTTGTGGTTGCTAGGGATGTTTAGGATGGACAAGATACACCTAGTAAATCCACTTAGATGGGCTAGGGTTAGGCCTGGTTCGTAGTTGCAAGGTGATTGACTTGCCAGGCTTAACGAACATGTACGGTAAAGAATTGCGCTTCCTAAGGATGTTCGGGACCTAGGTAGACCCGGTAATCCACGAAGGTGGGCTAAGGTAATGCTGATAAAGTCCACGACCTTGGTGGTGCGATTGCATGTAATTATGCGTTGGAGTACAGTCATCGAGTTAGATTGCATAACGTGGGATTTGACCCTATAATGAGGTGAACGCTAAGGGCATGCCCTCAGACCTATGTTGTATGGGCGGCATAGAATCCGAACAAGTGTGCATTAGTGTTCATTATGTGCATTTGTTGCTTTCTTGGATACTTGTTTTATGCCATTGTTTTATGCATTTTGAGTTTTCTGTTTCATGGCATACATTTATACACTTAGATTAGATTCATTTTATGTTTTTATTTATCTTTGTCATTGTTGATTTTGTTTTGTGCATCGAGTTTGTGATTGTAAAGTTGGAAGATCGCTGTATTATAGTTTCATGTCAGTTGTATTCAACTGATGTATCCATAGTTCTCAAGTGTTGCAGGACTCGGATTAGCGAGTGGAGCAGATGTGAGCTAACGACGAGGGATATTGCAAGATTGAAGATTTATTATATGAGTTTTGTTTTATGTGTATTTTCCATTGCGTACTGTAAAGAATTCTGTTGAAATGAAAAAAAAAATTATTTTCCCTGTATTTTTGTACGAAATTGAAGTAAAGATCCTGGATGAGCTACAAATTTTCTGTGTATGGAATTCGGGGCATTATAGGGAGCTAGAAATCACTATGTTGATGAGTATCACCCACCCTTCTAACAGAAGGTATTTGCCTTTCCATCCAACGAGGCATGCTACCACCCTATCAATAATAGGGATTAGTTAGCCTTTTTGAGTTTTCCTTGTCTAAGGGGTAGACCCAAAAATGTAATGGGTAAGAATTCTACTTTACAGTTTAGCGTTATGGCATGGTCTCACACCTCTTTATCCGAGGGTGCAATGAGGATGATGCTACTTTCATGAAAAATCACATGTAGTCCTAACCAGAGTTCAAAGAAATATAGTATTCTTTTGAATGTCACTATCTCTTTGATTCTTCCATTACAAAAGAGTAATGTATCCTCCGCATATTACAAAATGGAGCAGTATGCTCAGTTTTTTCTATGAACTACAAGGGAAATCCATCCCCTTTATTTACAATTGTTAGCTGTTACCCGTAGGGATTTCGCGACTAGAGTAAAGATGATAGGGGAATGTGGGTCGCTTGGCGTAGGCCCCGTTTGTAGGAGAATGGGTGACCAACACTACCATTAACCAAAATGGAAGTTCCACTCGTGTTGAAAAATTGTTGGACCCATTAGATTCGTCTAGGCCCAAATCTCATTCCATTAAGAGTTTCGATCACACATTCCCACTCGACTGAGTCATATGCTTCTTGAAATCTAGCTTCAACAAGTAACTCTTAGAGTTTGTAGAGTGACAATTCTGTATAGTCTCATCGCCTGTTGCAACACAATTCATGATGCATCTACCCCTAATGAAACTCAATTGTTCCTTTCCGACCAGTCTATCAATCACTTTACCTAATTGTGTGGCTAGGATTTTGGTGATAATTCTGAGTGAGCAATTAAGTAGACTAATGTGACCTCCCATAACTGAACTTTGCAAATCAGTTAAAAAGGCAGGAGATAATAATCTCCAAAGGAAATGTTTAAGACATGGTCAAACCGTGTTTAATTTCCAAATTTCATTAAAAAACCTCTGTATCAATATTAGTTGTAGGTTTAGATAGATGTGAAAACTGCAAAAGTGATTCATAGCTTTTGCTAGAAAATCACCATGTTTAGTGCAACTCCATACTAAAAATTCTATTGCTCTCGGATTGCACCAATCAGTGGGTCATCAAAATAACCTGACTAGTTTCAGTAGAAAACAATGCACAAACAAGAGAAGAGGAGTATTGGTGTTTGAATCCATACTTCACTAAAAATGTGGCATTGTGATCATGAAACAATGTGCCAATGAGAATTGGCTAGGAGGTAAGGCAATAGAAGAAGATGGCTTCTCCAAATAGTTGATGAAGAATGACAGTGAGAAGCTTGGGGGATATGAGACTATCGAAGATACTAAGCAGCCACCAATTGAGCCCACAAGCAGGCCGGATGTGAAGATAATTTCCACCCATGTTTGGCAAATTGGCTAAGGTTACGCATGCAGAGATCCCAAAAACCCAATCCACCGCAATTCTTAGGCCTCTTCATGTCATGCCATGATTTAAGATTAAGTGTCGACCACCATTGTTGAAACCCTAATAAAAATTTCACATGCTTCTATCCAAATGAGATATAAATTGTTGTCGGATGATAATGGTAAAACTCGTAGCGAATCAAGGCCATCCGATTATAGCACAGATCCTAAAGCTTCTACAGACAGATTAATCATAACGGGTCTCTTTAACAGATCCGGACCTTCTTCAGGCTCATCCAACAAAACATGGGCCACTTTTAAGCCCATTAAAAGTCACAGATTATACCCACTTGGAGAGACACCCACCACATGAGGGCTGTATGACAAGAGAGCCTTATCTCTTAAGGGGGATAATCATCAAGAGATAAGGAATTCGTTTTAATCTAATGGATTCATACCAATCTTCTAAACTGTTTCTCAAGCCTATAAATACCATCTCCCATTCTCAGTAAAAAGTTAATCAACAATTCATAATTTCTCTCTCAAACTCTCTTTCTCTCTCTAGTTCTGACTTGAGCGTCGGAGGGTCTGTCGCCAGGGCCACCTCCGATTTTTCAGGCTTTTTGCAGGTCCATCGGTCGCGTCAACAACCGTCGAATTCAGATTCAATCAATGATCCAAATCCACTCTCGGGAGCTCTAACCATATTTTATGGCAATGATCAAATGTTAGATCTTTAGTTGTTTCCTTCAAATATAAACTCACAATCTTTTCCTCTTACACCAAAATAAGCAGCAAAAGATTGGCGCCGTATGTGGGAAACTACACCGATCAAACTTGCCGTCATTCCACCAAGACTAAGAGGCAGAGCAATGGCCTCAGGCCGTCGCACCAACTCTCTTCATCAACTAGCTCTTCCTATGGAGGACCCAATTCCTCCTCATCAACCGGATCCGCCCATCAGCCTAGTCAAGCTCATGTCAACGGAGAGGCACCAAAAGCTCCCGACAAAGCCTTCATGAACAGTGCCCTCTGCACGACCAAATCTCAGTCCATAATCCTTCAAGTGATTCAATGGAGGCCCCAGGGGTTAAGAGATTTCCACCAAATCATTAGTGCCAGGCAATAAGGTACCGACCTACGAATCCATTTAGATGAGAGGTGCGCCTGAACCGAGGCCTCCCGCTCAGAATGTCAAGTAAACCGGAGAAGTAACTCTCCCTAAAGGCCATGATCAAGATACTCCTCTCACAGGGGGTGCACTTTAGAAAGAAGCCCGACTCGTGCGAGTCGAATTTTTTTGGAGAAAACTAAGGAGAAAGATGCCCCAGTCACTAGGGCCGAACTGGAAAACTTCAAACTTGACATCCTCCAAGCCATCTAAGGCCGTCCAGATTAGGGTCAGTGCTCAAGAGAAGAATAATCTGGTGACTCGAATGGATCTAATAGAAAGGATAACCAAGTCCTTCGCCGCATCCAAGAAGTAGAAGATCGCCAGGAACAGATGAGGAATGATGGAAACCGCTCCAGTAGGATTTACCGCCCCAATCGACCTCCTTTCAGCAAAATCGTCCTTGAGGCACCCATTCCGAAGAACTTCAAAGCTCCACAATTCCAGTCATACGATGGTGAATCAGATCCGGCTAACCATATTGAGACTTTTAAAATTCACATGATGGTTTACAATGCCACTGATGCGCTCATGTGTCGAACATTCCCCGCAACTCTGAAAGGATCAATAAGGGAATGGTACTCCCGCCTCACTCCAGAGTCAATATTCTCCTTCGACCAACTCGAGGAGCTCTTCATAACTGTAACTCCTGTTTTTCCAAAAATGTATTTTTTTTCTTTGTATTTTCTGTATTTTCAAAATTTTCCAAATTATTTTTTTTCGGTTTTCAAATTCTTTGTCAAAATGTATTTTTTTGGATCTTCTATTTTAAAATCTGTTTACGATCAATAATTTTCAATTGTAACTATTTTCTATGATTTTATATTGAAATAAAATTCCTAGTTTTGTTATTAATTCCCTTATTATTATTACTGTTATTATTGTTTTTATTATTACTAATTTTGGCGGGTTATTGAAAATCCATTTTTATGTGCAAATTGTATTTGTATCTATTTTAAATAAATTCTATTTTTTGTAATGAAAATTACATTTTATTATCAACGAAATTTTATTTGTTATTTTATTGAATTTAAAGTCCTATTTTTATTTAAATCCTAATACCCATATCCAATAACCCATAATACTCTAAACCCATTACCCGTTTTAAATAAACCCCAAACCCACCTAACTACCAAAACCATCAGACCCGTTAACTTATACCCAACCCGTTATTAAACCAAACTCACCCGAAATCCCCTACCCATTAAACTAAACCCATATACTTAAACTTGTACTACCCTGTTTTTTTTTTTGTGATGAATCGGATAGAGCCATGCGGCTCCAGCCATACCAAAAAATATATTGTGAATCAAAAAACAGTACAGTCAACCGCTTTACAAGAAGTAAAACCACACAGCCTCAAGCAAAAACGACATTAAACAAAAACAACTCATACTAAGAAGCAGGAATTAAACACTCGACTAGCCAACAAGAGGCGTAATAGAGCGCGAGACCGGAAAAGGAGGACTCTACCAAGCTAAAAGCTATCCGCAAATGATCAGGATGCCTTCGAGAGCTCCAAAGAGAAGAGTCACGAAACTCAAGACGGCGCCAACGTTGCTGAAGTCAAGAGAGGAACACCAAACTCCAGTGCTGCAGCTGAAGGAGAGATGGAGGCAAAGCAATAATAGAAGCTCACTGAAAAACAAACTGAAGCCTGGCCGAAAATGGATAGCCAAAGATGCTGGCGCCGACTAGCAGCAAAAGATGCTGAATTAGTCCGGATAGTAGCAAACACCCAGGGGATGCAACGATACTGGACGCATCCCCGCTAGAGAAAAGACTCCTCTTCAAATGATCTTGGAAGCAAGCGCATCTAACAAACATATGGACACCACACACTTGTAGGCTAACTTTAACAATAAGAAAACAAACAGCTAACCGGCCTAGGGATAGCAACGGCCTCCCTAGAAACACAAAGAAGAACAAGCTAGTCCGGCCTTTAAGAGACCAAGAAAAAAGCAACCAAATCATGATGTTGAAACTAAAGAGTAATCTACTCCCCATCACAGTAACAGATGAAAGGAACAAAAGTAAACACGCAAGGAAAACATCGCAATGATAATGGCTACAGAGCTGCCAGATCCAAAGTACCACCACCATAACAAAACCAAAATCTCGCTTACAGCATACTAGAGAAAAGCCTAAGTAAAAGGCCAAAGGAAGGTCATCCATTAGAATGGATTAAACATTGGGGAGACAACAGTAAATCCCCGCAACGCACCAAACTACAGCAAAATTGACAGCAAAAGAGATACATAAAGGGAGCATGGGGAAGAGAAGAAGAGAAAAACAAGGACAAAACCAGCCTGTAGTACCACCAAAAACACCTTACACGGGCCGGGTATAAGCCCAACTATGTACCAAAAGCAGCTGGAACAAAAACAACTCCAATACAGCATCAACCCTGTGACATATAGCAAAGCGTAAGGAAAATAAAAACCGAAAGAACATTAATTAAATAGCATTAAGGTTGCTAAGACAAAGGAAAGAATCGTCTAATCTACGACCGTAGAGAGAATCTCTCGCTGCGGACTTCAATGAAGACAACCAGAAATTAAACAGAAATAAAGAATCTTCAATAAGGGAAGTCATAGTAGAATTGTGATGTCTGAAAAGTCTATTGTTCCTTTCCTTCCACGTGATCCAAAAAATAATATGCATCGATAAGTACCACGATTTGCGGTACTTATAGTTCAAAGGAAGAGAAGAATACACCGAGGAGAGGTTGGATGGAATTGGATTGATATCCCAGGCTAGCGAACAAATTTTCCAAAGGGGACGAATGAAATCACATCCAACAAAAAGGTAATCAGCGTCCTCGAATGAGCTCGAGCAGAGAGGGCACATCTGCCCCCAGGCTAAGTTACTTTTATTGAGGATCTCAACGGTAAGTAATTTGTTATTAAGAATGAGCCATGAGTTAATTTTAACCTTAAGAGGAGTGCAAGAGTTCCAAATGACCTTGGCTATAGGTGAGAGAACTCTGCAAAAGTTAAGGAATTGATAAAAGGATTTAACCGAGAACACTCCCGTCGAGTTCCACCGCCAAGAGTAGTCATCTATTGGATGCCCCTCGAAATTGTTGAGGATGGAGAGGAGATTGCAAATCTGAGGCCCACATTGCGGCAAAAGATTGGCCAACAGCAGGAAGTTCCATTGTCTTTGAGAATTCAGGAGGGTGAATGAGTCTGCCACAGTGGCCATGGGATGTAAAGCTAATTGATAGAGAAGAGGGAAGGAGGAAGCAAGCATAGTGTTACCGATCCAATGGTCCGTTTAGAATCTGGTCCTGGAACCATCACAACAATCATGGATAATGCCGCAAAGGAATGCAAGGGATGCTTTCCGAACACCTTTCCAAAAAGGAGAAGCATTGTGAGGAATAGGCTGGGAGAGATCCCACCAATGGTGAGCAGGAGAGTAGTAGGACTTAATGCTTTGGATCCATGGTAGGTGATCGAATTTTAAAAATCTCCAGAGCCATTTACCCAATAAAACGATATTGTGGTGCCTGAGGTTCAACACCCCGAGCCCCCTAGCTGCTTTAGACGAGCAAACTAATTGCCAATTGCTAAGATGCGATCCAGGTTTGAAAGTGGAAGAACCGGACCATAAAAAGTTGCTTCTTATTTGGTATATCCTCTTGATGACACAAGATGAGACATAATATAAGGACATCATGTATAGTGGAATTGACGACAGAACCAAGTTAAGGAGGATAAGACGCCCTCCACGGGAAAGGAATTTTCCAGACCAAACACAGAGCCTGGATTCAACTTTATCCAGCGTGGGCATCCAGTCAGATTTATGCGGTTTACCCCATCGGAGGGGAATGCCCAAATAAGTGATGGGGAAAGATGCTACAGAACAGTTAAAGAAATTGGATACTTCGATCTACCAGTTGGGGGAGCCACCCAACCAGAGGACTGAAGATTTCTGGAAGTTGATCAAGAGACCCGAAGCAAGCTCAAAACAGTAAAGGAGCAATTTGAGCTTACGAAGAGAGTGAGAGTTTGGTTTGGCGAAAATGATTGTGTCATCCGCATACTGTAGGTTAAGAACCCCATCAAATTGGTTGGAGCTACCCAGCCCCTAAATGACTTGCGCTTCCCAAGCGTTGCGAAGAAGTTTACTAAAGACGTCTGCAACTAGGGAGAACAAAAGGGAAGAAAGCGGGTCACCTTGGCGGAGGCCACAATTTATTTTGGATTTGTGACCCTCCATACTGTTGATAATAATATAAGAGTTACCAAAGAATAGGCTCGATTTAATCCAGGCGATCCACTTGGGACCGAAGCCCCGATGAATCAGGATATCTATCAGGAAGTCCCAGCTAACATTATCGTAAGTTTTTTGGAAATCAAGTTTGAGAAGGATGCCCTCGGAGTTGGAATGGTGACAATGAGAAATGATTTCTTGGGCTGACGCAACACTGTCAAGGATAAATCGCTCATTGATGAAGCCCGATTGGGCCGGATCGATAAGGGGGGATAAAACTGCTCCGAGTCTAGCTGAAAGTACTTTCATTATGATTTTGAAGGAGGTACTGATAAGGCTAATAGGCCGAAAGTTGGTCACAGAGTGCGCTCCCACCAATTTTGGTATGAGCACTATATGAGCATAGTTAATACTGTAACGCCCCGAATCCCAAATCACTGAATTCGAGATGTTCTACAGGATCTTTTCACTTTCTTTGAGTACAATTTTACAAGGAAATTCAAACTTTTCATCATACATCAGAGTTTACATCATATTACATTACATTTATACAGCGGAAGCAAAATAAACAATATTTACATGAATGTACAACAACATGGTATCAATCTTTATGCATCCATTTTTCTTTAACATGCAATTTACCTGCATACAAACTGTGGGTACGTCAGTTTATTCAACCGACGATAATTATACATGGCCATCCTTTCTATGCCAGAAACAGTATAATGAATCTCATTTCTTACAAATCACAAACTTGTTCAGTATAAGCATGTAAATAAAAGGGAACTCTTAAAGATGTCGTGTCGTGATTGTGCACTTAATCCTTAATGCAATTTATTTAATTTTACATGACACTAATGCGCACTTGTTCGAATTCTATGCATCCCATACTACATAGGTTCGAGGGCAAGCCTCTTAATCGTTCTTCATTTTTGTAGGGTTCAATCCCTCGTCATGACTTACTATACTTCTGTAATTTCAGTGAGTATCCTAGATGATTTTATGAGTACAAGCATGTATCCTGGCCCCTGGAGTAGAATTTCGCGCCATGTCTTGACTCATCAAGCATGCATTCTGCGACAATTCAGCCTCCTCCCTGAACACAATCCACTTGCAGTCACCAAAATATCCCACAAGCGTGACTAAAGTCCGATCATTACTGAGTTGTGCCCGCGCCATGTCTTGACGCATCAAGCATGCATTCTGCGGCTCACACACCCGCACCGTAAACCCTAGTTCTCATACTCATGTTTTTCTCTCACCTTCATCACCTCTTCACTATGCACTAAATATTAGAATCATGAATATAAATCAAGCTCTAGAGTTAGCCTCTCCACCAAACCGGACTTATCATTTCATTTCAATACATGACCAACCTTGGTCTTTCAATTCTCATTTCATTTCATTCATTTCACTGCCGGGGGAGACTTAGCTACTCTCGGTTTCAATTTACAATTCACAACTTCCAATTGAGCACTTCAGCTCATAATTCAATTTGAGTCTCACAGACTTTCTTATCATGATCTTAGCCTTTCATATTCATTTGATTCTCAATTCTCATTTATGATTCATTTTACATAATCCACACAGTCATAAAAAGAGTCCACAGACTTCAATCACAGGGTTCACAACTTCCAACAGCAAATAAAATGAAATTCATACATATCAGGGTTCACTCTGTACAGTCGACTTGGAAGAACACCAGTCGACTCATACAGTCAAATACAGATTCATCATAAATACTCGGGATAGTCGACTGCTGCACACAGTCAGTCGGCTGTCCCGTAACTTTTCATGTTCATAGTGTCATCCGCATGACAGTCGACTGTTCATCCATCAGTCGTCTGTTCTGGGATTCTCAACAGCACAATTCTAAGTCCAGCTCAGTCGACTGGCTACACGCACTAAGTCGACTGATCAATTTCATAATTCAAATTAAGGGATTATCTAATGGCTTTTATATGTTCTTGCATCATGATATCAATTTACAATACACTTATATTCATGTTGCATAAATGCGGAGTCTCTGATTGTTCAGGAACATCGTAAACATGGAATTTCAAGTTACTAAAATACTCCTTTCTTTGAAGAAAATACTTTAAACATGCATTCATACTGCTCATAACTTTCTTACGAAAATGAAGATATAAATCTCAAGTCATCATACTGGGTCATCATAGTAGAACATCTCATTACATGGAATTTCCAAATAATCATAATTAGATTGAAGCACCAGTCGGCTGAACACAGTGTCAGTCGACTGCTCCGACAGTTCTTAATTTGTTAAATCATCGCTAGTTCTTTTCATCCATTTACCTTCCCTCCACCATATGTGTCATAGGGAAATCACAACTCAGTAATCACACTATTTTGTCTATTTGCATACAGTTTATCACCACATCACAATTTAATGGTCTCGTACCAGTCGACTTATCTACACGACAGTCGACTTTACCGACACAACTCGTCTTATTAACAGCAGCATGTTCATGGCAATTCTACTACATTGAATTCACATTTCACAATATGGTAGCAATCATAACTATCATAGTATATTTCCTACATTAGAAGTCCTGAGAAACACCCACCTTATATGAAGAAATAATCGAAATCCAGCAAAGTCCTCAATGCGGCGCAGCACTTCTTGCTCCTTACACCTCGCTCCTTTGCTCCACACCGAACCTTCAGATGCTACTCGGCCTCCACAGAAAAGCTCCCACACAACTCTCACAAATACCTCTCTTATAATATGAATCTAGTGTAAAAGAAATAGAGAATAGGAGGGGGTATTTATACACAAATTAGAGTGAGATGGAGGGTTAGGATGCACTAGGGAGTTGGAGATCAAGAGCTAGGATTCATTCGGGAGTTGAGAAACTACCCACACCTCAAGAGTAACCACCCATGATCTAAGTCCATTACTCCACAATCCGGCCAAGCTTTGTGCCTTGTGCACGTGAACATGGAGTGCACGTGTACACACAAACCCCACTACATAAATTGTACACCAAGTACCCGGAAAAATAAAAGAAAAGATGCTACACATACAAGTTGTAAAAAAAATATAATTAAATTCATGGGCTAAAATTTGTTGGGCCAAAATAATTTTAAAAAGAAAATAAGCAAATTAACATTGGGCTTTAAGAAAATGTTTTATAGAAAACAATACACTTAATTCATCATGTTGAGAAATATTAGTCAACATGCTACACAAGCAGAAAAATAAATAATCTTTCATATATTGAAAAATCAGGGTATTACAAATACGATCAAAGGAAAAGCTTCCTTGATGTAGATCAGAAAACAATCGGAAAAGATCATCTTTAAGCCAATGCAAGAATTTCTGGAAGAAAAATAAGGGGAAACCATCCGGTCCAGGCGCGGAGTCGCTTTTTAAGGCAAAAACTGCCAATTTGATCTCATCCAAAGAGAAAGCAGCTTCTAGAGAAGATAAATCTTGAGACTGAGTCCTGTAAAGGTGATCCCAATCAAGGCCTATAGAAGGTAGTTTAGGGGATCCAATCAGATTTTTATAAAAGGAAAGGAAGGCACCATGAATGTCATGGTCGGAGGACAAGTCGCTACCGTTGTGAACGATCGATGAGATTCTGTTACAACGTTGCCTATGCAACGCGAAGTTATGGAAAAAGGCGGTGTTGCCGTCACCTTCTTTTAACCATCTGCTCTTGGCTCTTTGAGCCCATTTAATGTGGTCCTGAAGAAGAATGTCAGAGTAATCACGCTTGCACGATAGTCTTTCAGATCGCAAGGAATCCGATAATGGACCCTGTTCCTCCAGCCTATCAATGGATTCAATAGAAGCTAAAAGAAAGTTTTTAAGGAAAGCAGTGTTGTTTGTCTTTTGCGGCACCAGATTTTGCAACCAAATTTTATAGCGTGAAGTTTGAGAAGGATATTGCCTAGACCAGAGTAGCCTGAAATGGAAGAAAGACATTCCCGAACGAGATTAATGAATAGTTGGTCTTGCAACCAGAATTTTTCAAATCTGAACATGTGGTGATATGCAAAAGAGAAGTGAGAGTAGTGAGCGATAGGAGTGTGGTCGGAAGACAGATTGGGAAGAGCCTTAGAGAAAGAGTTGTGGAATTGGGAGATCCAGTTGTGGGAAACAAGGAAGCGGTCGAGTTTGGCCAACGAGGGAACTAGCCGAAGGTTAGACCAAGTGAATGCTCGACCATTCAAGGGAAGATCGGTCAGTTGCAGGTGACGAATTCAATCATTAAAGCTGACAGGGTGGCTGTCAGAAGATGAGGAAGTCAATCTTTCGGAGGCAAATCTAGTGACGTTAAAGTCTCCACAGAAGAAACAAAGACCGTCTGTGTAATTTTGAAGAGAGAGAAATTAGTTCCAGAATAGTGGACGTCTATCGAACGTGGAAGGACCATAAACGGAGATCACTGAAATGGTGCAGTTGAGGGCCGTCCAGTGCAGTTGGACAATGAGGAAAAAGTTAAGGCATCAAACCGCTACAAGGGAGAAGACCGACTCCTCGAAATCGAAAATGATACCGCCTCTAGTACCTATCGCGTTTAAAGAGATCCATTTAGAGATAATGGATCCCCCGATAGCACGATAGGTGAGCAGGCAAGGCGAATCAATTTTCGATTCTTGGATAGAGATCACGTCATAATGAGATGAGGAAATTAAGTCGAACACTGCCCTCTTTTTAATGGGGCAGTTAAGGCCCCTAATGTTCCAAAAGATGCTAATCATGAGAAACTCTATGCTCCTGAACTCTAATACGTTCTTTCTGCCTGATGGAATTGAGCACAGACAAATAGTCCGATCCTAAACAGAAGCCCATTTCATGGGAGAGATAGATCATATCTCCGTTGGATAGGGAATCAAACTGAGGAAGGAAGATGGATCCTAAAGGTTGGAGATGAGAATTTTGTTTGGGAGGAGAATGTTGAAAATCATACGAGGGGTCTCCATGGCCAGGGACTTTAGCCCTGAGATGGGCGCTAGTCCCGATGATGCGGTTAGGCAGCTTATCCCAAGAGTTTTGTGTCGAGGTGAAGCTCCTAACAACCTTGGAAGGAGGGGAAGACCTATGCTTATTGACAGAATCAATAATCGGGAAAATCAGATTAGAAATAGAGTTGGGAGAGCTGGGAGTTAAATTGGGCAACTCCCGCCTTAGAGAATGAGAGCAAGGAGGGTGAAAGAGACCCAAAGCGATCGACGAAACCTTCGATTGAGCCTTTCCCTTAGACGCCAGGTTAGGAGAGGTCCAAAGAATATATTTAAACCCTACTGAGGGTGAGTGGACAACCCTCATAGGAAAGGATGGAAAATAGCAAAAAATCTCAAAAAACACTAGGCAGCAAGGATAGAAATTTAATGCGCAATGAAAGGAAACACAGGAATAAACCATAGAGGATACCTGTTTGAGGGATTGCTCTAATTGCAGCTCGATTTCCTCTTCCCCAAGCAAGTCATCTTGCTCGATCCATCCTTCATCCTTAATAGCTGCAGACTTGCCAACTTTGATGGGGGAAGGCTGGGCATCGCATCGAACAAGTTGGGGAAGTGTGCTAGCTTTTGAAACTTGTCCCAGTCAGATGCGAAGGTGGGATTGACTTCCCACGCTGGCCAAGATGAACCCGAGATGGGAGGAGGGGGGATGGGAGGTGAAGGGGAGGAGAGGGGAGTCGTGCTGGACTTAACTTCAGAAATGGGCTTCGGCAAAACTGAAGGAGGGGGGATAGATGGAAGGGAAGCTGAAGAGGGAATGGCCAGCGCTGCTCCCTTCCCAGATTGAAGACTAGAGATTTCTAGATTGATCAACACAAGATTGGGAGCTTTCGATGGGGAAATCTTCATGTTGCCGGAGGCACTAAAGGAATTGGAAGGCGTCGGGAACTTCTTCTTGGCAAAGGGTTTTAGAGAACCTTTCAACGTAGACGAGCCTGCTTTAGGCAGGGACGAGGAACCAGGATGAAAAGGAGAAGATGTAGTAGAAGAGTGCAGGGTGGCCTTAGGGAGAGCCTTTTGAGAGGGAGGAAAAGATCCGCTCAAAGTATCCGAATCATGATATTGCACGGCAACAGGAAAAGTAGAGGAGCCATCTTTGAGACAGTGTGCTTGAATCCTTTCAGACAGCTTAGGGCAGCGGAAAATCGCTTCCACTTGGAGGGTACCCGACGCTAGTTTCGATGATGAGGAAATACTCACAATATCACCGATGCACTTTGACATTTCACCAACCGTTCGCAAAGAACTACAGAAGGGATGGAGGCCTAGGAGGGAAACCCTGGTGGTTTCAGCAGTGCTCTCTCGAGCAATGGGATTATACTCTACCCATTTAAGGATGGATAGGGAGATAGAGCCGACAGAGATCGACGAGCATGCAGTGAATCAATTCGTTGAGAATTTTGGGAGATGGGCATTTGATAACCACATCCCCGTTGGAGCAAGCGTTGAGAATCCAATACCAATCTTTGATGTTGCAAGAGCTACAGAGTAAGGAGTTTAAGGTGAAATGAGGGATGGATCCTCCATAGAAAGAGATTGCACCGTAAGTATCGAAGTACTTAAGCCTATCAGTCAATTCCGTGCTCGGGATGAACACCAGAGTGACTAACGGTTTGGAGGAGGAGGCTTGCGAAACAGAGAGAGCTGGAGAAGGGGGAGGAGGGGTATTTGGAACCTGCTGCGCTATCGGGGGAGTAGGGAGAAGAGGAGACCTAGAAGCCCTTTTCAGCTTCTTGGGTTTGGCTTCCCTGTCATCCTCCAATTTGCGCTGCAGGGCTGGAAAATCTAGAGTGGCTAGAACCGGTTCCGAGATAAGGGCACCGAGAGTGAGACCCAACAATTTCTGAAGGGAGAAACATCGCTGAGGCGCATAGCCTGACTTGTGGCAAAATAGATATTTCATCTTGAAGGAGCAATCTTGCTTCAGATGCCCAGGTTGAAGACACCGGAAGCAGGAGATCTGAGAGCGGTGAGGATAAGGTGGAAGAGGAGAGGACGATGAAGAGATAGGGGTAAGAAAAGGGCGGAAGGAGGGAATATTATAATGATCAGGAAGCTTCCGGATACAAGGCTTGTTGGGCCAGTTGGAACACGGCCCAGAAGGAAGAGTCAAAACTGGATAAAAAGCTTTAGACTCAGCCTTTTTCTTATTTGATTTTTTTAACAACTTCGACCCATGATTGTTCCATGGGCCTCAAACGGGACCACAACAAAAATAGGCCCACTAGAGAGAAGCTACGGAGAGAAGCTCTAATGGCTACTGCTATCGAGCAAGTTAGCAATCATCTGAGGGAAAAATTGGTCAAAAGAGGGAAACTCTACGACCAAAAGCCAAGCAGTCCGAAGAAAAGCCAACAAATACAACTTTATGTGAGAGAGAAAAACTTAGAAACCAGAATGGGGAAGCGAGCCCCAATAGAGAAGGGATAGAAGAAAACGTCGGCAAACTTCACCGTTGGAGCAATGAAGAAGCCAATTAAGGTAAAAAGGGAGGGGAATTAGACCCACCACAAGAAAAGTCGACTCCGCTATTGAGATTACGGCAAGAACACCGAAGAAAACAAAAGCTAAACTCTAATACGCTGTGGAGAACGAAAAAAGAACTCCGAAGAGTAAAAAGCAACAAGCTAACAGAGAAAAATGAGGGCAATAAAAAACGGAGCGAAATACTTACAGTGATGGGCAAAGGATGCAGGCTTAGATATCAGAAAGCTCCGAGCAAGGATATTACCTAGCCTGAGGAGCTGCATGAACGGAGGGAATAGGTCGCTAGCCAGAGGGCAAACTTGGCCACAGTCCTTCCCTGGAGGAGATGACGCGGCACGAAGCTAGGAGAGGAGAGCACCGGAGAGATACGGAGGGACAAGACCTCTGACAGGGGGCTGCCGCTCCACCCAGGAGAGCCAAAGAGGCGGAAAAGGGCAAAAATAAAGAAGGGGGCCAACGGCCTCAAGGGGAAAAGGGTTTGGAGAGCTTGAGATACCCCAACCCATTACCCTAAACATCTACCCAACCCGTTTATATCCCCTAACCCTATTATTTAAACCCATCATCTGCATCGTTTCCCCTACCTCGTCTTCTACCCCTTCCCAGCACCGCAACAGCCAGCCATCTGCCTTCTCATCTTCCTTCACCCTCTCCTTTCTCTCCCTCATCCCGGTGTGCCCCCATGTCCCCTCATCCCGATTGCCTCATCGACAACCACCACCAACAGCGCTGCAGACCCACCCGCTGCGTGCCTGCAGCAAGCCGACCCTCGCCCTCGCTGTCCTGTGCCACCCTGAGCGTGCCTCTGCAGTCCAGCGGCAGCAGCGGCAGTCAGCCGCCCATCTGCCGCGGTGTCCCCCTGGTCGCCTCACGCCTCCTGCGTCGCAGCCACTCATCCCAGTCGCGTTACCTGTCAGCCGCAGCCCCTTGGCCACCACCGGTCATGGAACAGTCCCCGCCATCTACCTGGGTCGGTGTAGCTATTTGCTGAGTTGTTGTTATTTGGAGTTTTGATCACCCTTGGTTGTGAGCCGTCGGATCCTTTCTTGATCATCATCTCCTCTTGATGCCATGGGTTTCTTGGTGATCAAGTCTTGATCATGTGCAATTTGGACCGTTGGATCTTGATCACGTTGCTTGATTTGAATTTGAATCGTTGGATCGCATTCTCATCATCTTGGGGTTCTTTGATTACTTTGATTGGTGGCTGTCTGATCGTCGATCTGAATCGATCATCATCTTCATCATCAAGATACTAGCAACATCTCGATCTTGATCTTGATCTTCGATCAGAGTCTTCTGATCTGATCTAATCGCCTTGAAATCGTGATCCCTTGAATTTCAGACGTCCGATCGTGCCCGTGATCGATTGTTCTTTGGATTCGTAATCTTGTTCATGATCGATCCGTTCGTTGGTTCATTGCCAGGAATCTGTTCCCATTATTCTCTTCTTTTGGTTGGAATCATCATCTTTCAGGCAAGTAACTTGTACTACAATTTATTAGGTTGATACAAGTCAAAAAGTTCACATATAGTGTAGTTGGGTCTAGAGACAACCAAAGATTTTGTTTTCCTTGATGGGTTTTGTCTCTATTGTGTTAATTGGCCATAGATGACTTATGATACCAAACTTGATAGGATAATGACCTAGGTTTTACCCAAAACTTGATTTTGATGTATGTCTGTGAATACTTGTATGAATTGTATTTGATTGAATGCCCATGAGAAAATAATAGGTGTGGACATGTTAGTAGCCCTAAATCATGATGTTTAGATGCTTGGTAGGTTGTATTTCAAGTCTGGATGTGTTTGGATCAATATTCTTGAAGTTATGATGTTCGTGATTTGAAGTGTGAAATCTGTATTTACTGGGTGTTCTGTTTTGATTGCTGTTTTCGTCCATGCTACAGTCAGTATTTGAATTCCAAAATAAAAGATGGATTTTAGATAATATTGTCTATTTTCAAACCCCACTGGTTTTACTTAATTTGGATTTCGTATGACTGAGATATGTATGTTTTGGTACAGACGTGTCGATAGATTCCAGATTCTGTTTTGGGTTAAATTTGTTAACAAATTATTTTCAAGAACTATTCTATACATAATATCTTGATCTAATATTTTGGTCAGTGTTTCTATATGATGTTAGGGACTACCCAGATTTTTGATGAATTTTAAAGATAAGTTTCATGTGGTGTTTCATGTTCTTTTCTAAAATCTTCTCATGCTGTAAATTGCGCGCTGTTCAGTAAAGAACTCTGTTTTCACTATAATTCTTTATACTGTATGAAAATTGTTTGTGAAATATGAAAGTTAGTAAAATCTATCTATTTTCATTTTCCTTTGGCGGAATTGGATTTCGATTCACTGATTGCGAGATATCCTAGTTTTCGTACAGCAGTGTTGAGAATTCCAAATTCGTCAAAGTATGTTTTCGTGTTGCTTCTTATTTTTGATGGCTGATCTATACATACTGGAATATTATGAAACTCGTTATTTTGAGTCTATGCTTATAGGGGATTACCCCAGATTTTTCGTGGATTTATTCAAAGTGTTTTCATGCTGTTTTCTTGTTCTTGAAGTTGATTTCCTGATTTCTGACTGAACATGTTTTCTGTCTTCGATCCTGTTTTGAGTGAAGATGTTGTGAATTACTATATGACTTAATTATACTTGTTGGATTCGTGTGGATGTCTAGTTTCCAGATTCTTTGACGGATCCATATTTGCAGTTTTGTAGAGACCAGAATCACTGTTTTAGTACTGATCTGTCATGCTGTCCTGATTATGAGCATAGACTATTTTGCTCGTTTGTGTGAATGTATGTCATCCATGCTTGTATATTTGATTCCCTGAACCTAAACCTGATTATACCATGTTAGTTTGGCATTAGTTCATACCCATTCTTGCCTATTTGATAATCATAATAAAAGTAACCAAGCCGGGGTTAAGGGAAAGATCTAATAGTGGCCGGATAGTTTAGAAATGTGTACTCTGAAGGGGGCCCGTGTTTCCCATTTTGCTGCATGGACCTGTTGGTTCATGTACCTGTTACCTGTTGCTGCACGTACCTGTTGGTCGTGTACCTGTTGCTGTATGGACCTTTGGTTCATGTACCTGAAACTGTTGCTGCATGGACCTGTTAGTTCATGTACCTGTTACCTGTTGCTGCATGGACCTGTTGGTCGTGTACTGCATGGACATGTTGCTGCATGAATCGGATGATTCGTGTACCTGTTGCTTCATGAACCTGTTACCTGTTTCTGTTCTGATTCCTGAGTATACTGCCCTCTATGGTCCACTATAAAATCTAAAACGAAATTGCTTTGTTGTAGCAACCATGTGGTGTGGGTGGCATGAAGTGCTACCTAGATAGTAAATTAACAAGATTAGACTTGACTTAACATAACACCTGTTACATGATTACCTGTTACCTGTATACCTGTTACCTGATTACTTGTTACCTGATTTCCTGATACTTGATACATATTTACCTGATTACCTGATACTAGATACATGTTTACCTGTTTACCTGTTTACCTGACACTTGACTCATGTTACCAGTACCTGTTAGTATACCATGTTGCTAGTTAGTTTTCCCATGTACTTGTATCCTACATTATTTGTGACCCGCGACTTACAATTGACGGGTACTTGTTTTTCTCTTTCCCTCTTTCCTGCATTCGTTGAATTGCAAATTTTGGAGAACAGGTTCCAGACAGTATTGGTGACATGATGTACTAGATGCTGGAATTTTGCTATTAATATTTCTTGTAGTGCTTGAACAATAATTGTATTCATGTATTTGGATTTATTCTTGTATTTGGGCAATGTAACCCAGGATTATTTGTGTATTTGAGATCATGGCTATTTGAGATTAATATATTGTATTTCAAGTATTCTTGATGGTATTTGGTTCATATGTACATGTGGTTGACTTTTCTGGCTTCCGACTCTGATTATATTGTGATATGTTATAAAGATTTCTTGAACAGCTTATGGATGATGAAAATCATTCGCTGGGCTTTTGTCACGTACTCGTATTCCGTATTTTTGGGAAGCTGGGCGTGACAACAACGCACTTTGTTACTAGTCCCAAGGCTGAAAAAACATGTGTTTCCTTATTGTAATTAAAGCAAAAAGACAGAGAACTGCTGAAAAACTTTTTCAAGTGCTTCACAACCGAAGCAAGTTCCATCTCCTCCCTAGATTCGTCAGTGGCGATTGTCGCTTTCCGCCACAACGTCACTCATAAAGAACTAAAAGCCTCCCTCGCCAAGAAGCCACTCAGAGATTTCACCGAGTTTCTGGAGAGGAGCGACAAGTATATCAAAGTCGAAGAAGCTCTTTATCCTCAAGGCAAGAAAGATTCATCTTCCGAGAACAAACAGAATAATACAAGCGAGGAAGGACCTAGAAAATTTCAAAAAGACGGTGCAGGTCAATGCCGTCCATCTCCACCACTGCACTTCGACAAGTTCACTCCTCTCAATGCAAGCATATCAGTAATCATGATGGAAGTTGAGAAGGACGGAATAATCCGCCCTTCCCCCCAAGATGTCAACGTCTAGCAAGAGAAGGGATAGAAACAAGTGGTGCGCATTTGATAGAGACTATGGACACACTGCCGACTTCGAGATCTCAAAGAAAAGTTGAAGGTCTAATTCACCGGAGCCATCTTCTAAATTTGTCTAACAAAACAACAACACCAATACCCCTCTGGCACGAGGGACTAAAAAGCATCAAGAGAGACTCTCCGAATCACGGGACTTTGAACATATGGTCATTCTTTACTCTATTCACGGAGGTCCGATTGGGGGGGGGGGATTCCAACTCCTCCTGCAAAGCATTTGTCAGTGAAGTCTGCTCATTTCATAACATTCTACCTGCCAAGAGCACTGGAATCTCAATATCTTTCTCGACAAAGACTTAGAAGGTGTCAAAGAACGCCTCATTGCGACGCATTGGTCATAAACCTTTGCATGATAAATCATGAGGTATGCCGCATCCTGGTAGACAATGGTAACTCAGTAAATATTCTTTTTATGAACACTTTCAACGGCCTGAAGCTCCATCGAGACCGACTCAAGCCAGCTGGTTATACACTCCACGGATTCTCTGGTGTACCTGTTCAAATAGAAGGAATCGTCACACTCGATGTGACAGCAGGAAAAGCCCCTGCTCTTCGAACAGAAGCATGGGACTTCATGGTAGCAGCTATCAAAGCAGCATACAATGCTATATTTGGTTGTCTAGGCATGGCGGCCTTCCATCCAATTGCTTCTGCCAACCACATGAAAATAAAATTCCCAACAACAGCAGGCATAGGCCAAGTTGTAGGGAGCCAACATGCAGCACGAGTATGCTATACCGCCACAATGGGGGGTTCGGTTCTACCCCTCGATGCCATAAAGCTACCCCCAGAAAGCAGTCACAGTAATAGACCCGAATCCCTCTCCCGAAGCCACCACACTCATTCAACGGAAAGAGACAGTCATACCTAACACATTGGCGAAATTGAAGATCTCGCATTCTCTTTGCAAAACAAGGGGAGGCTTGCTTCAAAACAGGCAAGTGCAGACAAGGTCTACCAAGTTGTTCGCCTAACCGCTCATCAACTTGAAGACCTAGGAGGCAAGGAGATATCAGCAGGAACTTGGAATATGGAACGCCTCATTAATTTTAACAAGGGTGCTTAACGCCCGCCTCCTCTATATATTTTCAATAATTTCTAAATAAAGGTCAGCCACTAAAGCAGCCGTTTAGTTTTATTTTCAATAAAGACCACTTTCACTACCGGTCACTGCATGTAATAACGGTCTGCCACTAGAGCAGTTGCTTAGTTTTATTTTCTAATAAAATTTAGTTTTGATTTTTACAGAATTATTATACAACTCTACGGATGCGTAATCCTAGTCTTAAAAATGGCACCAAAAACTCATTAAAAGCTTCTTATAAGACGAGTTCGAAGTCCATACCTGTGGCTCGAAGTTACTTTAGAAATTTGCAACAAAGCAAGTTCAAAGTTCGCTTTGTCATTTGATCTGCTCCTACAATCCGTTAACACCTCGACGACAGGTTCGAAGTCCATACGAAAGCCTCGATGTTACTTTAGCAACCTACAACCAAGCACTTTCAGAATTCAACTCGCTAATTGATCTGCTCCTGCAACCTGTTAATATTGTAACCCCCATTTCCGCCCAATAAGTATTTTCCGTGTATTTTCAATAATTTGATTTTTTATAAATTTATTTTGTGCTGAATTCATTTCGGATCTTGTATTAAAGTATTTTCTAATCAAAAATTTTATTCATTTCGAATAATGGTGTATTTTAATAATACTTTCTATTTCTTATTGATCGGATATATATATTTGAGCCCAAAAACAAATATATTATTATTATTGGATTATTTTAATGAAATTGTTAAACCCGAATATTATTTTGTTGTATGATTTTATTATTTTATAATCATAATAATTCATTGTTATTTCTTGACTATCTATTTAAAATTCATCTATTGAATTATTTTATTATTTTATTTGTTCTCATTTTCTTGGCGAATTTCAATCTATTTTCAAGCCCAATTGATATTCTTTTTCATTTGTGTTATTCATTTATCTAATTGGATCTATATTTTCGTTCATGAACTATTTTCTCTTTTTGTTGGGCTATCTATCTTGTGAATTTTATTTTATTGGATTGTGATTATTTTATTTGAACCGTATTGTCTTCAAACTCATCTCTTGTTGAACTCAAAACCCAATTGCAGTTTGTTCTCCACCTAAACACACTATTATTGGATCCTAACCCATTAACCCAACAATCTACTTGTATTCTTTAAATACAAACCCTAAAAACACAAAAATACAATTTGATAGCCGTCACTTTCTTTCTCCTCGAGTTTCTCTCTCCTTTCTCCACTTTCTCTCTCCCCAATCTGAACCCAATCCCCGACTAGCCTTCCCCTTCAATTTTCGCCGCCGCCTCTCCGTCGAACCACTCCCCGTCCTCATTCCGTCACCCCTTCGGCGATCCCCAGTGCCGCCGCCCTCCTCATCCTCCCTCCCATCGCCGCCCCCCCGTTGAGCACCGCCCTCGCCCATCGACGAACCCCTTCCGATCACCTCGAACTCTGCCCTCCCGCCAGTCGAGCTCCAACACTGACCCAGATCCCATTGATGCCTGACGCCGCCGCTCGACCCTCGCCGTCGACCTCCCATCAACGTGTCGTCCACCGCCAACCTAGACCCGCCAGCCCCTTACCCTCTTACTACTACTGCTGTGTCTTTTTTGCTCTTGTTGCTGTTTTGTCTCTTTTGCACGTAGTTTGCACATTGATTCGTGTGTTCGTGGGGTCGTTGCTTCGGGATTCTCATCCCGTTATTCTTGGTATTCAATTTCATCGTCTATAAGGAAAGTCACTTTCCTCTTGAATTGAACATCGTATCAAATTCAAGTTTTATTGAAATTCTTGCAAGTAGACCATATTCGTTATCATATCGTTGTATTGATTGTCTTTTCGTTGGGTCTATTGAGGGTTTACATGAGCTAACCCTAATATTCTTGATATCGTGCCACTATTGACTCTAAAAATTGAATCTTTCATGCATTCATATAGAATTGAGGATATGGTTGTTCACATAATCATAACACAATTAATTATTGTAGAGATAATTGTTAAGTTGTATGTTTGATTGATTAATTGATGTTGGATGTTATTAGAATTGTGTACGTGTGTATTTTTAATTATATTTATCATGCTATTACACCTTTCATGTTGATTACATAATTTATTGACTAGAGAATTGATACCCATCACGTTTAATTAATTTATTTTGTTAAAAATATCCAAAAACCTGTATGTTGCTTGCTAGCTGTATTTTGTCTGCTATTTTCGACCTAGTAAATGATCTTATAATAAATTACTTTCTCAATAAGAATTGTAGTCTTATCTTTCTAGTTTCCAGAATATCTTGAAAATTTGAATGTCGAGTTGTGTAGAAAAAGTTATGCACATTTTACTACAACTGTGTTTTTATTATCAAATTCTTGCATGTTTGATGTTTAAACTGTTAAAAGGCTGATCCAATGTTAAAATTTTGCTCTGATAATTTCTAGAAGAATAGTTAACATGCTAAGGAGTCTAATAAATATTATTAATGAATATTATTTCGAGTTGCTGCTAATTCTAAAAATATAACAACATGATGTCGAAATTCTGCCTGAAAATGAATTCTGTAATGAATGGTGTGTTTGACATAGCTACTGATGTTGGACTTTGAACTTTAAATTTGCATTCGAACTATGTGGAAGTCTAGTTTCTAGAACTTCTGACGAATTCAATTTTCGAGTTCTGAAACAGCAGGAAACTGCATTTTAGTACAGACTACTCTTGCTGTCCAAAATTTCATTTTTCAGTTTTCATGAATTAATTGTCCCATATTGTAGTCTTGCATGATTTAGAGTGTGTATATTGCATTGCATGATCCTAGTATCCTATTGTCATCATTTTTATTGTCCTATTCAAGTTATCGTCTCATTGTTTCTCTATTGTTACAATCGTTCATCGAAATGTTCCTTAATTGCATATTGTATTGTTGCATCGATAAAATAATTAACAAGCCGAGCTTTAAAGAGTGATTTAAGTAGTGAACAAAGTAGAGATTGTACTTGGAGGAGGGGCCCGTGTTTCCCGAAATAATATTCCGGCTAGTGTTTTATCATGTGATTGTGGATTACGGCCGTAACATAATCTATCGTGTACCATATCATTGCTGAAGACAGTATCGTGCATTGAAAGGTGAATAGTGTTTATCGTTGCCAATTACATGATCTATAGAATTCACCACTTATGTCTGAACAAAATTGTATGTATGCATCGAACCTGTGGTATGGAACATATGGGACATAGTAGTACGTGCGTTAGTTATGATTAAAATGATTAATAGACATAATGATTGACACATCATCAACATTGCATATTGTACATCATTGTTCCTATTGATATCGAATATTGTCTAAGTGTTATTGATATTGATCATTGAATATTGTTATCGAGTATTGAATCATTGTTACACCAATTGCATCGATTCTCAAGATATTGATTATTGCTATCATCTCATGTTATTGATTCCTATTGATCCATTGATTTATTGTTATATCGTTATTCCATTTTTCTTTGTTTTCTCTACTTGCTATCTATGAATTGCTCTAAGGACAATTTTCCGCGTTTTTTTAGATGAAGTGTTCACAGGTAATGAAGGAGAATTGCCTGCTGGGATTGGAGAACAAAGATTCTAAAGTTTTAATGCTTTTAATTGCTTATTGTTTTATCAAACTTAATGTATTGATACTTATTATCTATTTGTGATTGGATTATTATGGTATTGGGCTTATGACTCAGATTTTGTTATTGTTACCAGACGTTGGTTTATTGTATTTGGATATTTCATATTGCTTCATTCCAAGTATTATTGTTCATGAGATTATTATTATTGCCTATGCATTTGTTCTGTATTGATTATATTGTTGAGTTGATCGGATAAACAGCTTATGGGTGACATTTTCCATTCGGTGGGCCAATGTCATGTACTCGTATTCCGTATTTTTGGGAAGCGGGGCGTGACAAATACATAATCTAATAAGTTCGAAATAAATACCCAGGCTTGAACTTACTTTAGCAACCTGCAATTATGCACGTTCAGAGTTCAACTCGCTATTTGATCTGTTCCTGAAACTAGTTAAAATTTCTTAAAGACATATTAGAGGTCCACAATCATGGATTGTATTTACTCAAATAAAACTTGCAAAAACAACATTTGGGGTTCAACTCGCTACTCGATGTGATACGTAATTCATCGGAGGACCTACATGGTAAATTTTAAAAATGACTCTCTCTCAGACTTGCTCCTACAACTAATGAAACACCCATACATCATGTTTGGAAAATGACACTTCATCAAAGTTTCTCCTGCAACAAGCTGGGTACAAGACGGACAAGTTCTAACTCCATTAAACACTGCACACCTCATGCGAACCCCATCGATAGTTTGTTAGCTAGAAAACAAGTTTGAGGCCATGTTTGTAACGCCCCAAATTTCAAATACAGGTAATTCGTAGCACAACCATGATCTTTACTTCAATTTCATACAAAAATACAAGGAATTTAAACAAATTTCTTTACAATGTCATTCTTTACAACACGCAGCGAAAAGTTACATAAAGTAAATACAATTTGTAACATTAAACATATTTTAATTTGCAACAGTCAGCAACACCCAAACTCATATCCTCATCTCTCACTAATCTGAGTCCAACAAATTGAAAACTGTGGGCACATTAGTTGTATATAACTAACGCAATGGTATAATACAGCGATTCCTAAATTTAACAAACACAAACTTGAATGTAGAAACAGAAAACATGGCCATCTTAAACATGTCAGTGTATGATATGAACCTAATGACTAATGCAGACATTCACACTACGATGCAACTCTAAAGCGCACTTGTTTGGATTCTATGCATCCCAAATACATAGGTTCGAGGATAATCCCTTAACGTACTCATCATTATAGGGTTCAATCCCTCGATATTCAATACCTAAAACCAATGAATGTACTCCAATGCGTAAACACGTGTGAGTCGCACCCCCAGGAAATTGGACCATACCGGCATAATCCTAGCTCACACATCGTGGATTTACCCAGCGTATCCTCAGCCACGAAGCCCAGCAAGTCGGTCTCACTACGGACCTTACCAACATACCCCTAGCCCACGCATCGTGGATTTACTGGGTGTATCCTCAGTCCCGACAATTCATATGAACCGCAAGTTCTTTACTGACCTTTTCACAAACTAAACATGCATACCCCTAGCCCACACATGTAGATTTACTGGGCGTAACCTCAGTCGTGAACATTTCTAGGGACCGTAGTCCTTTACCGGCCATTTCTTTGACCTCACCGACCTACCCCTAGTCTACACATGTAGATTTAACGGGCGTATCCTCGGTCGTGTCCCGAACCCCTAGGAACCGCAAGTTCTTTACGGACATGTTTGTCATTGTTTCCATCGTATCATCTTCTAGTGTCTATCCTTAAGTTTAAACTGAAATAGTATCACCTAGAGCTAGCTTACCCTCTTACCGAAATTAAATCAACAAACCTAGAACAACAACTCATACTGGACACTTCTCAAACTTTCAAATCACAGATCTGTCGGCACCCTGGGTCTCGCTTAGCCTCTAGAATCCATACATCTCACATTCAGAGATCTTCCAGGTTAATCTTAACCTCAAAATATAAATTTCATTCATCAATAAATCTGTTATTCACTCATTTATTCATTTCAATTCACCAATCTCAACAACAAGGCAACTTCTTACCCGTTATGATAAATATTTCATTAAGATTTTCACATTCATAAAGCTTTGCCGAAAATAACTCAACATATTAAAATTTTGTTTGCTTTAAAACGAAACTGTAACGCCCCGAGCCCAGCTCAGTTGCGCACGCTGCTACACATGCACGCAATACGCGAAAGAACGGACACAAAACTCTAGCACACCCACCACAGGCACCATCAAAAGGTGGGTTAACTCGTTAGGTGATCCTTTATCATTTGGATCCTAATATACACACACACACACACACACTTCCATTTCCGATATGGGATATCAACCCAAGCATCCATGTCACCACCACCATGCATGCACACTCTCATTTTCATGCAATATTAACATATGCCCCATAGAATATCCTATAGGCCTCTCATCAATCCCTTTCAATCAAGCCCTATAGGATCTTTTTATAGGCCAACAACAAATACCTTCTCACATTATTTATGATATATATATATATATATATATATATATATATATATATACCAGCTTAAGTACGGGGTGTTACACACACCCCTCCTTAAGAACTCAGCGGCATCCTCGCTGAGACTGGAACTTGCAATATGATCCAGGATCCCTTTCTAGCCGATGTGGAGAAGATTACCCTGATTCTGCTAGTTGTACAGTCCCCTACTCGGGTAACCTGTACCAATCTCGCTCCATCTCAGGCGTACATTTTGCACACACTCGGTGTCGAAAGTCGGCTTTGATACCATTTGTAACGCCCCAAGCCCGGCTCAGCTGCGCACGCGGCTACACGTGCGCGCAATACGCGATAGAACGGACACAAAACTCTAGTCACGCACACCACAGGCACCATCAAAAGGTGGGTTAACCCGTTAGGTGACCCTTTATCATTTGGATCCTAATATATACACACACTCACACTTCCATTTCCGATATGGGATATCAACACACACTCGCACTCACATTTGCATCCACGTCACCATCACCATGCATGCACACTCACATTTTCATGCAATATTAACATATGCCCCATAGAACTTCCTATAGGCCTCCCATCAATCCCTTTCAATCAAGCCCTATAGGATCTTTCTATAGGCCAACAACCAATACCATCTCACATTATTTATTATATATATATATATATATTATTATATATTTCTATATAATATTATATATATACCCACTTAAGTACGGGGTGTTACAGAAACGATTGGGAAATAAATCTAAACAATCACTGAAAGTATATCTTCAAAAAATGTATTTTAACCACAAGTTAAATCTTAAATGTGTTTTTAATTATTTCAAAATATTCCATTAATATTTTAGATTAATTAAAATATTTTTTTCTCATGAAAATACATGCATTTATATGCAATAATAATAAAAATCCCCAAAAAACACGAGCACTACAGTGCCCCTAATCGCACCCAATAACTAAGAAGTCCATTCGTTGTTGGTGTCAAACTTCACAAATATACTTGATATTTCTGTTTACTTATTATAGGAATTTAAAGGAATTTCCAAAAGAAAAGAAGTTCCTAAGACACGAACACGAGACCACCTACTTACCAACTTCACTCACAGACCAATATTAATCTTCCAACCAAATAATTATGTCAATTGTTATGAATTAAATAATAAGACTAAACCCACTCCGTAATGTCTTTTTTTAAAATAAAAACAAAACCTACATCAATCTGCACTCAGGCAAGATCGAACCCGCGACCTTGGACACTGTACACAACGCCCACAATCGAACACCAAGAACAGGTTTCTCACTTCTTATTCACTGTCGAATCTAGATTTTTGAAAATGGAAAATGAGAACTTCCCCATGCTTGGCCGGGATTCTCCACTCCTGTCTTTATTTATTTATTTATTTATTTGAATGAATGAGGGAGGAGGAAATGAAGGAGGGCTTTTATTTACAAAAAAAATTTAACCACTCATGATGGAAAAGTAACCACCCATGACCCCCTTAAACTCATTCAAATGATCTCTTTTTCCCCTCCCATCAATTTTGGCTGGCCAAACAAGTGGGCAATGCACTGGTTTTCAAATGGGTTTCTTGTGTGCACGGGCTTGTTATGTATTTGTGTGTGTACGTAAAATGCACACCAAAGATTTTAGGGATTTTATTTAATAAAAATGCATATGTTGCTAAAATTTAATATGGATTTAAATCAAGTTAGTTTCATTAAACTAGACTTAATCATTTATACATTGTAAAATAGGAGAGAAAGATATTTACACAACTCAAAAGATTTTTCTAATATACACGTGCTCCAAGAAAAACACGTGTAAAGCACGTACCAATAAATATTCATATACGAAATAAATTCTTGAGACCAAAAAAAGTCCATAACAATCGAAATACAAAATACATAAAAATATTTTTATCAATAATGTTACGGATATTACATGTAACAGTACAAAATACATGTGTGTAACATACGTGTAGCAAAATTGTCAAAACTCAATTTTGTGGGGTGTTACATTGATCTTTTAGCTACAAAGAACCCAGTCGATGACTCATCAAATTCTACAAGAAGTTACTCAACAAAGACCAAACATATGAAAGAATTCTCCAAATCACGGAACTATCGCAAATCTATGTATTCGGATCCAGTTCCACTACAAATATTTACAATTATAAAATTATGGACCATACTATAAGCATCGAATTACAATGAGTTTAAGTTTCATGCCTAAGCATAGATACAAAAATTTTCAAACACTATAGGACAAGCTGTCCTACAAGTCATACTTCCGGCTACAGTAGAGGGATGTTCCACCTAAAAGATATAAAATTCTTCATAGCCCTCCTACTAGCTAACAGCTCCCCAGAGCCGCCTCAACTCTTGATGATAAAATTCAAGTTAAGTCTTCCTTAACCCGGTAAGCTTCAAGTTTTTCCCATCATCCTCACCCGAGCAACCTCCAACTCCGTCTCCCGTGAAGCATCGTGCAAACAGACGAGTCCCAACTCTATCAAGCACAGCGTATCGCGATGGAGAGCAAGCTCAACGTTCTGAAGACCTCATTCAGTGTACATGACTACTTGTCAGCAAAGAGAATAATGGAATCACCTTAAATGCTGAACAAATACAAAGGACTTCACTTCAATATCAAGAAGACTCGGAACAGACTCCATCAACAACTCGTTGGCTGCAAACAATGAGTTCAATACCTTGCTCACCACTCGGGCTCCATCGGCAACTCGTTAGCCACAAACAATTAGTTCAATGCTCTACTCTCTGCTTAAGCTTCATCAACAGCTCGTTGACTCCAAATAACGAGTTCAACGCCTCGCTCTCCGCTCGAGCTCCATCAACAACTCGTTGACTCCAAACAACGAGTTCAATGCCTTGATCTTTTCTCAGGCTCCATCAACAACTCGTTGACTTCAAACAACGAGTTCAACACTTACTCTTCACGCAGACTCTGACAATAACTCATTGACTCTAAACAAGGAGTTCAATGTCTTACTCTTCGATCGAGCTCCATCGACAACTCATTGACTCTGAACAATGAGTTCAATGCTCTGATCTCTGCTCGAGCTTCATCAACAACTCTTTGACTCCAAACAGCGAGTTCAATGCCTTGCTCACTACCCGATCTCCATCAACAACTCGTTGACTCCAAACAATAATTTCATTTTTTCGCTCTCTGTTCAGGCTCTGTCAATGACTCATTGGCTTCGAACAACGAGTTCAATGCTCTTCTCTTTGCTTGAGCTCCACCAGCTACTTATTGACTTCAAGCAACGAGATCAACGCTCTGCTTACCGCTCAAGCTCCATCAACAACTCGTTGACTCAAAAAATGAGTGAACGCCTTATCAACAACTCGGTGATTCCATACAACGAGTTCAATACCTTATCAACAGCTTGTTGATTCCATACAACGAGTTCAATGCCTTATCAATAGCTTTTTTACTCCAAATAACGAGTTCAATGCCTTGCTTTTCGTTCAAGCTCCATCAATAACTCACTGATTCCAAAAAATGAGTTCAACACCTTATCAATAGCTCGTTGATTCCAAACAATGAGTTCAATGCCTTATCAACAGCTCATTGACTCCAAACAACGAGTTCAACTCTCTGTTCTCTGCTCAGGCTCCATTAAAAACTCGTTGACTCTGAACAACGAGTTCAATGCCCTGCTCTCCCCATGAGCTCCGTTAACAACTTGTTGACTCCAAATAATGAGTTCAACTCTCTGATCTGTACTCGAGTTCCATCAACAACTCGTCGACTCCAAACAACGAGTTCAATGATCTGCTCTCTGTTCGAGCTCCAACAACAACTCGCTGGCTCCAAACAATAAGTTTAGCGCCCTGCTCATTGCTCGAGTCGTTCCAACAACCCTATAACTTTATGCAATAGGTTCATCGCCTAACACCTGGTTAGCATTGCCTCTACAAACTTGCTAGGATCAAATGACAAGCTCTACATCAACTCAATTGAGGAATTGCCTCTACAAAACTTGCTGGGCGCAAACGTCAAGTTCAACATTCAACTCTGATCAAAGAGTTGCCTTTCAAAATTTGCTAGGATCAAACAAAAAGTTCAACGCCCAACTCCGTCACAGAGTTCTCTATTAACTTGCTGGGATCAAATGGCAGTTCAACATTCAACTCTGTCTCAAGAGTTGTCTCTCCAAACTTGTTGGACGTAAATATCAAGTTCAACATACAACTCCATCTCAATAGTTGCCTCCTACACACTTGCTGCGATCAAATGGTGAGTTATACATCTACTCGACCAAAGAGTTGCCTCTCCAAACTTGTTAGGCGCAAACATCAAGTTCAACATTCAACTCTGTCTCGATTGCTTCCTACAAACTTGCCTGGATCAAATGATAAGCTCAACATCAACTCGATCAAAGAGTTACCTCTCCAAGCTTGTTGGGCACAATGGCAAGTTCAACGACGAACCCCGTCTCAGAGTTGCCTCTCCGAACTTGCTGGGAGCAAACAACAAGTTCAACAACAAGCTCAGCTCTCAGAGTTTCTTCCAGAAACTTGCTAGAAACAAATAAAAAGTTCAAACATACAAATCTGTCACGGAGTTCTCTACAAACTTGCAGGGTGCAAACAAAAAGCTCTACGACCAACACTGTTTTAGAGTTGTATCTGCAAACCTGCCGGGCTCAAACGGCAAGTTCAAAATTTCAATTCCGTCCTAAATTAGTCTCAACAAACTTGCTTGGATCAGACAACAAGACCGCATTCTGACCGCCTTCCAAAGTTTATTCTTGCAACAACTTTTGCACCAATCAAAAACTCGTCCAACAACAAAACGCTCGATCGACAAAATAAGCGAACAATAAAACACTTGGTCGATGAAAGAGCGGTTCAACAAGTTGAACGACAGGACATTTGATCAACAAAACAGGTTGTTGACAAAGCACTTGATTGAACGAATATCCAGGTCGAGCTCGAACAAAATGGTTTGACAAGTATAAGAAGCAATGATTCATCAAAAGATCCTACTTGTTCAGTCAAAACCAAGGAGTATAAAGTGAGCTTTTGTTGTATGTATACATATATACATATACACATATACATACATATATATACAAATGCGTGTATACACAGAGAAGCAACTTCACCGCTCCATACTCAAGCAAGTGTGGACAGCAAAAGACTTCAGAGTGATCAAGCAAAAGCTCCAAGATGGGAGATGATCAAGCTCCAACTCTACCAAGCTTCAGGTTGGCCAAACCCGAGATAAAAAAAAAGATCAAAACTCTAACCCGAAGCTCGAAGTAGAAAACCAATTCATCACAGCTCAATCAAGGCATCATCATCATTTACTCATCTCAAACATGGACAACAACTCAACTCGGCTATAGAGATGAACTCCGAGGAAGATGATTGAAACTTCTCCAAAACAAAAGAGCATACAACAACCTACAAATGGGTTTTTTGAAGAGAGCAAAAAGAGCTTCAAAACTTCAAAAACAGCAGCCTTCAACGCTTTTTGATCTCAGGGTGGATAGTCAGGTTCACAAACCCGACCCAAATCCAAAACCCGAACTCCAAAAACCCGAACTCCAAAACAAACTAAAAAAAAAGATTACAGTTCGGGTTCAAACCTAACTTGACTTCAAAACCTAAACCCAAAAATCCATTGAAAAGCTTCTTCTTCCAAAACCAAGCTTTGGAACCCTGAATTCATCACCCAACGATGGGATCGATTATAGCAGCTTGTAAAGAAGAATCCAAGCTTGATGAGGGTTGCCGCTCACATTGCTGAAACCCATAATCGTCTAGAGACTAGCTCATCGAAGTCAGCTCGACCAAAAAGCGAGCTCAACCAAGGGATGTCAACTAAAGCGAGCTCGACCAATGGAGCTTGAACAAAAGCGAGCTCGACAAAGGAACTAGATCGCCCACAATATTGATCGACCAAAAGCAAGCTCGACGAAAGCTTAAGTCGACCACAAGTTTGCTCGAAGCAACTCGACCAAACGAGCACGCCCAAAAAGGAGCTCGGCGAGGAGTAGCTCGACCAAACGAACTCGCCCAAAATAGAGCTCGGCAGGGAAGTAGCTCGACTAAAGCTGCAGCTCCACCAAACTCCAAGCTTGCCGGAAGGGAGCTCACCAACTTTGACAACGATGAGAAGCTCAACCAAAAGCTCAGCTCGACCAAAGTGAGCTTGACCAAAACAAGCTTGACGTGAAGAGGAGCTCGCAAGTAGCAGCTCAATGAGAATATGAACTCAACCACAAGATCAATGACAACAACTCGACGAAGGAATCATCTCGCCTATAAACTATCCCGACCAAGCTTGTCGAACGCTCTCCTTGCCCGAACGTGAATTTTGAATGAGCACTAGCCACCTTGATCAGATAGGCCGACAAAGCACCAGAAAAGAAAAGAAAAAAATATAATGGAGCTCGACGAAATGGTCGGGCGAGCTGAGGGGTCTCGCATCCGTCAGATCTCCATGATAGTCATGCACGAGTGAGATGGACGCCTCAGATTCGGCCATGTCTCCCGTTTCGTCCCCATCACTCCACTCTCCTTCTTATCCACCTGATCGCCCAAATCCGCGAGCTCCATCGCGATCGGCACATGAGATTTTTCCGCATTGCCCTTCATCACAACGATCGTATCATTACTACTCAAACCCATCAGCGGGCGAACCAAGTGGTGATCGACAAACCCCATCGCTCCAAAAGGCGAGCATGGTCTGAAAAGTCCATTAAAATTCCCCAAAAATCATCTAAAAATTCAAAACTTTAATTAGAAATTCCAAAATTGATTATTAAATTCAAAAAATAATTAAAATTTCCAAAAAGTAAATTAAAAGTGGGATAATTAATTAAAAAGTTCGAAAAATTAATTATTAATTGAGGAAAATTATTAAAAATCTGACTAATTATCGAAAAATCCAAAAAAAATCGAAAAAATCATGGACAATATTCGCCGCCTCCAAAAGCTTCTGATCAATTCCAGGTTTCTCTAATCATTCCTAAAGCTATAATTGTACTCCAGAAGTCTAAAATAAAGCGAACTACTTGTCGAAAGCCATGAAAATTGTCTTTGGGAGTAGGGGCTTATGATAATGGTAAAACTCGCAACAAATCAGGGTCGTACGATTACAACACAGATCCTAAAGCTTATACAGGAGGATTGATCATAACGGGCCTCTATAACAGTTCCGGGCCTTCTTCAGGCTCCTCCAATAAGACATGGGCCGCTATCAGGCTCATTAGAAGTGACAGATTATGCCCACTAGAAGAGACACCCAGCTCATGAGGACTATAAGTCAAATCTCTTATCCCCATATAAGAGAGTCTTATCTCTTAAGGGTGAGAATCAGCAGGAAATAAGGAATTCATTTCAATCTAATGGATTCATATCATTCTCCTAAACTGTTTTTCCGACCTATACATTCTCTTCCCCCTCCTCAGTCGGAAGGTAATCAACAATTCGTAATTTCGCTCTCAAACTCTTTTTGAGTGTCGGATGGTCTGTTGCCAGGGCCACCCCTGGTGTTTCAGGTTTTTGCAAGTCCATCGGCCGCATCAGCAACCGACAGATTCAGATTACGGGGTTCAATCAATGATCTAGATCCACTCTCAGGAGCTCTAACCACTTTTTATAGCAACGATAAAAGGTTAGATTTTTAGTAGTTTCCTTCAAATATAAACTTACTTTGTTTGCTCCCACACCAAAATAAGCAGCAACATGGGAGTATTGTCGAGAACATATGATAAACCGGGATTGATGCTAAAGAGGATTTAATAAGAACTTCGCCTGGCATGAGAGAGTAGATTAGATTTCCAGCCTTGAAATTTTTTGTCAATCCTGCCAATAAGGAAATTAAAATCATTAGTAGGGGATCTACTAATAAACAAGGGGTTGCCAAGCTACATTGTATTAGAGCATCCACTATTGTTGCCAACAAAATTTGCATATTTAGCAATTGGGAATAGCTATATGGGGAGAAGCAGTGCTATCATTGCTAAATCTGGTAAAATAAAAAAAATAAAAAAATTCAGATGGAGCTTCATCCTTTGTCCAAAAAAAAGGATAAATGGTATTTTTATTGTCAATTTGGTAATAATTTGGTTTTTTAATTGTTGGGAAATGGTGGGATGGCTGAAGGTAGGTCGTCCCATGATTTTTTTTATTATTATTAAATAATTTATAATGGAAATTTGGTAAATAACTAATGGCATTTTCATAATATTTTGAAAAAAAATTCTGATTACTTAAAAAGGAAGAAAAAAAAAGAGAGAGACGGAGCTCCTTCCTCCGTCTTTCATCTTTTCAGTTTTTTTAATAATAAAATTTTCGACGGACGGCGCATAATCTTCCGTCCGTCCGATTTTTTTTCCTCAAACAGATGAAGATCATCTGTCTTCTACTTTTAGCATTTTTCATCACGATTTCTAAGTTTAGCGAACAACTGTTCACTCCCATTCTAAATTTTGAGTATATAGCGACCGATAGTGAGGTTTTTTTAAACCCAAATGCTATTTTTTGGGTTTTTAGAAAATGACAGTGGATGCTCTTAGTGCTCATAATAGCAATGCCTATAAGTGAGGACAGTACTACTTGAAAATCCTGAGAGACACTGAAACACCCCGAATTCCAAATAAGACAGAAGTAGAAGTTCCACAGGATCTTTACACTTCACTTCGTACAATTTTACAAGGAAGTTAAAACTTTTATTACAACAGAGTCTTTTACATCAACAGGCAGCGGAATAAATAAAATACAACAATGATAAATGTACAATTGTAACAACTTTAGCATTTAAGTAATCATCAGCAACAAATTCATCTCTATATCTTCTTGTAAATTCTAAGTCACGCATATAAAACTGTGGGCACGTCAGTTGCTTATAACCGACGAAATATTATACACGGCCATCCTCGCTATGCCGACAGTATAATGATTCTTAAATACTTTAACAAACACAAAAATTGATCACAAAACAAGGCTACAAAGGGACTATCCTATTGATGTTATGGGTGCTGTGTAGTTAATCCTTAATGCAGTTATTTATATTTAATGAAACTAATGCGCACTCGTTCGGATTCTATGCATCCCATACTACACAGGTACGAGGGCAAGACCTTAATCGTTCTTCATCTTGTAGGGTTGGTTCCCTCGCCATGAGTTAAACTACTACGGTAACTACGGTAAGTATCCTAGGTGTTCTATGAGTTACGAGCCCATGTCCAGACATCCTGGAGAGAATCCCACGCACTGACATAACGCATCACGCAGGCATCCTATGGACAATTCGCCTCCGCCATGGAACGATGACACTACTTAGTCACCGAGCACCACAAGCGTCGCCAACAATACGATATCCTAGAGAAGTATCAACGTACTGACATAACGCATCATGTGGACATCTTGTGAACACTCTCACACCGTAGATCCGGGGCCCTCATACTTATGTTTTTCTCTTACTTTCATCACATCTTCACTATAATGTAGTCTTTAAGTTTTAATTTAAAAGAAAAATCATCACAACCAAGAGCTAGCTTACCCTACCGGACTTAAACCAATACAAAGAGACAGTCAGCCTAACTGGCTACTTCTCAAGAGATGCTCAACCCACACTGGTTGCTCTCAAATTCATTAATAAAAACTGCCGGTTACTAGGGTCTCGCCTTGCCTCTAGATTCTAACAACTATCTCTTTCTAGAGATCAACAATATTTCATATTCAATTTCAAAATAACATTTCAATTTCTTTATTCAAAAACTTTTTCTCAAGGAAAACAATATTTCTTTTATAATCTCATAACATGAAATGATTCAATTCAACCTCTTTTGTCAATTTAATCACTTATAACATTGTGTGCAAATCAAGTAATCTTAATCAAGTATTAATAATCATAAAATCTCATTAAGGAGAATGTAAATGCATTCCAACTTTCAATTCTCTTAAATTAAACAAGAGTCACAATTTTCAATATAAAAATCACTTCTAATTCTTTTAATCGATAAACTCGAGTTTTTAAATGTAAAATCCCCTTTTAATTCTCACAAAATACATCCAAATAGTGTATAAATAATTTTCATAAAGTCTAAACAATTTTAGAAGAATATTAGTATTTTTTCCCAATTCTTATTGCACTTAAAAACTTAAAAACACCAAAAAAAAATTAAAAAGGAAAACAATTGGCAAAAGTCGGATTCGAACTCAGGTCAACCCACCCCCCCCCCCCCCCCCCGCGCCTGCTACAGTAACCGATCGAAATTGCACCCAATGACCAATTGGTCTGAGTGACTAACCTGTCATATGGAGAACTTAACATATACTTAAGTTTGGCTCTTGGATTTTGTGTAAAAATCACATTTTAGAAAAAACAGAGTCTCTTTAGAGACTCGAACCCAAGACCAAATCCTCCGCTATGCTACAGTAACGGACCCAGATCGCACCCGAAGACCAGTAGGTCTCTGAGTGACTAACTGATATGAGAAAAGTTAAATACTTTTTGTTTATACTGCAATGTAATTGATTTTTCCTTTACAAAATTAGATTACTCAACTAATTCGTACCATTCAAAATTTAATTCTTGTCCAGAACACTTTCTTTTAAAAATACAGTATCGTACATGTTTTTAAATTCATAAATTTCTCATTTTTCGCAATATAATAAAATTGTTCTTTAAAATGCATTAAAGAACTCATATTACAAATTTTCAATTAAAAATGTTGTCTTTCATCAAAAACTCCTTTATAAAAATTCTTAAATTCATAAAACATATATTAGTGAGATTAATACCACATTTCTTTATCACATTAGCATCAAAATTCCTTTTTCATACATGTTGCATTATTTTGACTATTATTCTAACATGCATAAATTCTCATTTCAACAATAAATATTTCTACTTCAAAACAAGTTCTAGCTATTTATGTAAATCACAATATCAATTCCACATCAAGACACAATTAAAATGAGATCATGCAATCTACTTCTAGCATACCAATCAAAATTTAGCAATTAAATTATATACTATCTAGCATGCACTTACTCATAATTTAGAAAGAATTTTAGAAACACCCACCCAATGAAGCATTGATGTACTCAAATAAACTCCTAGAATGAAAAGCTCCTAGTAGCAAAACTTCAAGAGAAGCTCCAATCCGCCTCCTCGAAATCCGTGCACAAAGAACCCCAAGCCATCAAGCTCCCTTTCGGCCAGCACAAGAACATCACCCTCCCATCTCATTTTCATTACAATGTATATCTACCCATGTGTGTGTGTGTGTGTGTGTGTGTGTGTATACACACACACACATTTGTATGGTGGAATTTAGTGGGGAAGCAAAGTAGGGTTGGCTGTACTGGGGGGCTTTCGGATGAGACAGAGAAGCACAGGGAGAACATTTCATTTCATTCCCTTTCATATATACATATGTATGTGTACATCTACATAATTATATATACATACATGCATTTATATGTATTGAATGGTGAGAATGAAAGCAACAGGAAATGGCTCTGGATTTGCTTTCGGAAATGAACAGAGAAGAAGGAGAGAAAGAGGAATGGGGAGAAAGTGAAGGGAGGTATTGGAGTATTTTATAAAGAGTAGTAGAGTGGTTAGAATAACTACTCTCCACTACTTAACTCCACTACCCACTCTCTAATTCCAAATTTGAACCTCCCTCCATCCCCAAAAATAACAGCCAGCCTACCATTTTGTTCATGCCCAAACCACGTGCACGTGCATTGCACTTGAACACACTTCACAAAATTAATTATTTTTATTTTAAATAAAAACATATATGTATAATATATAAGATTTACATAAAAAGTTAGTTTAATTAAAAATTATAGTTTTTCATGCATGAACAAAATAGACACACACATACTTCAAAATTTTATTTTGAAAACGAATATGTTTAAATACGTTCACCGAAAAACACGTGCGTCGCACATAAGATATCAAAATGCGAAATCGACTTAATCAACGGAAAATTATTAAAATATAATCGAAAACAATATAAGAAAAATATATTTATTAATTTTATATATTCCACGACGTAATCACTACGTACATAAAAAACACGTGCATCGCACGTACAAAAGTATTTTAATCAAAATAGGAGAAAAAATAAATTTTCGTTTATAAAACGAATTCGAACATGTAAAATAAATAATTGAAACACATAGAAAATATCACACGTAGCGTTGCAAAAGTACGTGATCGATACGTACATCGATAACACGTAAAAGGCACATAAAAATACAAAGATTGGAATTTAATATTTGAGTTGACTCAAAATAGGATTTTAAGAACTCTGGAAATGTATAAATAGTCGGAATTCAAAATACGTAGTAAAACACATTACTGATATTACCAGTAATGATACAAAATACACGTACGTAACAAACTAGGGCAAAATTGTCATTTCCAATTTTGCGGGGTGTTACAGACACCCTTGCTAAAGAAGCTCCTGAGGGACACCCTTGTTAAAGAAGATACATCTATACAATATATTATACTAGACCACTTTTTGTGTATAATTTTTCTTCTTTTTTCCTTTTTTTCGAAAAAAACAAAAAGCAAATGTAGGAGGCAATCCTCCCTCTTTCTTCATCCAAATTTTGACCTAGAATCCTATACCTTAAAAAAACCTTAAAAATTGTGCAGTAATGTATATATGTTATTAGATGACTTTTTTTTTAATAGTTTTATTAATTTTCTCATTTTAAAATTTTTTTTTACAGTATATTGTACATGGTTATACTATCTAACAATATATTATGTTAAGACCACTTTTGATCCAAATATTATTTTCTCCTTTTTTCTTTATAAAATTTTAAAAAGAATAAACACAAATGTATGAGGACACAAGCACTATCATAAAAACCCCATAATCGGAACCGAGTTGGACCCGACATTGGACTAGAATAAACATGATCTATTGCGGGCATGGTCCGGGGTCCTACAGTAAGACTCGTTCATATTTTTGGGGTCGGATCTAAGTCCGCCTAAAATAAAACCGACCCGGACTCGGACCAAAAAACAAAAAAAAACCTCACAATTAACCCCCCCCCCCCCCCCCTCTTCCAAAAAAAAAATGAAGAAACAAAATCTCCCAAAATGAAATAGCAAGGAGAAGAGACGAAGCAACAGCCCTGACTACCCTCTCCTGCCCAACGCCGATGCCACCAGCTTCCCTACGTCGTCAAACCTCCTCCCCACTTCCTACAAGCCGCTACCTGGACCAGACGGGTATCATTATTTTAACAGGAGCCGGACCCGGACCCAGTTCTCACGGGTCGGATTTAGGTTCACTATTTGGACCTGTAAAGGAGCAGGTCCCAGTCTGAGTCCGGTAATGCAGAATTCAACCCGACTGACTTGATATCAGTGCTAGAGGTCAGTCCGGTAGTGCACAATCCAACCTCCAACTTGAATCATATCCGTAAATCAAACCTTAAAATATTACAATATTGTATATATATTATTTGATGAATTTTTCTATTTTTTAATTATTTTATAAAAAAAATTCTTATTTTTTGAACATTCTGTGCAATATTGCACATGATTATGCTAGTGGCTTAGTATAGTAAACTTACTGACCCAAATAGTCACTATATTCTGGGCTAATTGACAAAACACCACTCAACTATAAGTGTTTTTTATTAAACACACCTCAACTATTATTTTCTAAAAAAACATCCTTCAACTCTTTTATCAAAGTGATTAAATTACTCAAAAAGTTATCGGGTGTTTTTTAAGAAAAACAGAGTTGAGGGGGTGTTTCAAAAGAAAATTAGCTGAGGGGTGTTTTTTTCAGAATCACATATATTTGAGGTGTTTTTCTTTTGTTTTTTTTTTTCAAATTTAGCCCTATTTTCTATTAGTATCTCATTCATTTTGAGGACCATATCTCTTGTTGCTTCGGGAAAATAAGCAAGTAGTCGGCAAAAATCAAGTGAGCGACTGATGGACTATGGCAATTAAGTTGAAAGCCCTTGTATCTACCAGTTGTGACCACCCTATTGATGATAGCCGTGAATGCTACCGATATAAGAATAAAAAGATAAGGGTCTGTTTGGTTTGTTGATTTTTTTCTTTTTTTTGTTTTCCAAAACCCCAAAACCCGTTTGGTTTGGTTGTTTTGTGAAAACAGTTTTCACAAAACTCCACTTCAACTATTTTCTGTTTTTTCACATCCTCTCTGTAAATATATTTATTATTATTATTATTATTATTATTATTATTTTTATTATTATTGTTATTATTATTATTTTATATATATATATATATATATATATATATACTATTATTATAATATATATTATTATTTCATATATACTATTTGATATATACTATTATAATATTCTATTATTATTATAATATATATTATTAATATTATTATATATTACTATTATATATTATTATATATATTATTATATAATTTATAATTATTATTATAATAAATTATTTAACATACTATTATAATATATTATTTTTACATATATAATATTATAATTATTATATGTTATTATATATATGTATATAATTAAATATGTTTATTATAATAAATTATTTTATATTATTATATAATATACAATTATTATAATATATTATTATTTGATATATACTATTTTATCTATACTATTATTATTATTATTATATTATATTATTATTATTATATATATTATTATTTTATTTATACCATTTTATATATACTATTATTATATTATATTTTTATTATATATATTATTATTTTATATATACTGTTTTATATATACTATTTTATATATACTATTATTATATTATATTATTATTAAATATATTATTATTATATATTATTATTATTATTATTATTATATATTACTATTATATATTATTATATATATTAATATGTAATATATTACTATTATATATTATTATTTACGTTATTATATACCATACTATTATTATAATATATTGTTTTTTTGATGTAAGCGGATAGAGTCAACCGACTCCAGCCCGATCAAAAAATATATATAAATCAAAATAGTACTGTACAACGACAACTAGGAAGGTTTTACCAGAGGTAAAACAAAAATAACAATAAATCGACAATACTAAACTACAACAAGCAGGAAGAGATAACTAAAGAAATAGATACAAAACAAATGTTCAGGGAGGGGCAGTCGGCCAAGGAGCGAGCTGGAGATGGAGCGATCGGTAAACAGTGCTGCTGGCCAAACGAAACAAGGCTGGCGCCACCGGGCCGGAGAGCAGGGGAGGCAGTGACGATAATGCAAGCAAGGTGGGCTCCTAAACCAGCCACCAGGGAAGGAGACGGGCAACGAAACAAACGCTCGTCCGAACCAGAGCTAAACAGAAAAAGTTACCTGAGTTGGCAACTGACCACAGAAAAGTTCCAGCAAAAGCCAAGGGCACCAAGCAAAGCCCCAAAAACCATATGAGCGAGCTAAATCAAAACTGAAGTGCAACAAATCAAGTTGCTCAACATCTTAGAGGTAACAAAAGCTTAGAACCGAAACTCAGACCAAAAGCAACATAAATAAGCAAGCAATCAGCAAGAATAAAACACGCGCTGGAGAAACAGAACAAATCTCCAATAAACATACAACTAAACATAGATTAAAGATCAGGGGAAGTGAATAGCCTGACCAAAATGATAACAAGTCAAGGAGATAGATAACAACAAGACTACAATCTCATGCTCACCCACCTAACTTGATATCACACACTGCCATAGCAAACCAAAGAACCAAAAAAGCCCACCTGCCAACAGTCAAAGAGCAAAAGAACTAAAAAGGCCATAGAGGAGATATTATAATATATTGTTATATATATATTTATAATATATTATTGTTACTATATATATATATAGGAGTGATCCAATGAGAAACAATTTAAAATGAGAAAATGAGAAACAACAATTTATACCGTTGGATATGAGGGGATTGAAATGAATGGCTCTCATTCATTTGGCTTAGTTAATTGAGAACCTGATTTTTTCTAGATCTATCAAAAAAACCAAACCAACTTATGTCAATCTCTTCTCTTTAATTTTTTCTAGTTTCCCCATAAACCCAGGTCAATCTCTTCTCATTGAATTGGACATGAAATCAAAGGTATCTGACGCTAATTTATGAAATATTTGTTTTTTTCCTTCATGAGAATCTCTATACTCCAGTCACCTTACGAACATTTGATCTATTCTATCCTAGGAATCATGGATACAGGTAATCGACATGGCTAATTTTTAACATGTTGGATAAGGGGACACAGCATTATTTTGTACAATGCAATACTATTTACTGTTATTAGTTTAATTCAAATGGCTTTGGCTTGTACAGTTTTAAGCTGTATAATCAATGGAATGTTCTGGACCCTTGCGAAAGGACCTCTAAATGCGATGACCTTGGCTGGAAAGTTCCCAATTAGGTCAGTAGCTGGCAGAGTAGCTGATCAAATAAAATATCTAGTCATTACAGAAGTGCCTAGTACTTCTATAAGTAGAAAATTACAAAATTGGAAAACTACATTGTGCATACAAAAGAAGAGTTATCTAGTATAAGAAATGAGAATAAGCAGGTGCAAATTATTGATTGTGTACTAAAAATTCTTTTACAAGTGTCTATAAAGTCTGTAAAAAAATTAGATATGTCATAAAATGTAGGGGACAAGTGTGTGAAATGTCTGACAAGCGTCCATGAATTATCATTTGTCCAACATGTTCTCGACTTGGATTCATCTCATCTGTTGACAGAGGTACATAGCTTCTAATGAAAACCAGATTTGAGAATTTGAGAGGCCAGCAGTCTAAAGCTAGATTACTATCGCCCATTCGCGGCGATACTAGAAAAAATCAAAGAGAATAGATTGACATGGGTTTATGGAGAAACTAGAAAAAGTTAAAGAGAAGAGATAGACATGAGTTGGTTTGGTTTTTTTAATAGATCTAGAAAAAAACCAGGTTCTCAATTAACTAAGCCAAATGAATGAGAGCCATTCATTTCAATTCCCTCATATCGAATGGTATAAATTGTTGTTTCTCATTTTCTCATTTTAAATTGTTTCTCATTGGATCACTCCTCTCTCTCTCTCTCTCTTTCTATATATATATATATATATATATATATATATATATATATATATATATATATATTATTTTTTCATATATACTATTTTATATATACTATTATAATAATCTTCTATTATTATAATATATATTATTATTATTATGTATTACTATTATATATTATTATATAATTTATTATATAATTTATTATTATTGTAATAAATTGTTTAATATATAATTATAATAGATTATTATTACATATATATTATTATAATTATTATATGTTATTATATATATATGTATATAATTAAATATGTTTATTATAATAAATATAAAATTATTATAATATATTATTATTTTATATATACTATTTTATATATACTATTATTATATTATATTATTATTATTATATATATTATTATTTTATATATACTATTTTATATATACTATCATTATATTATATTATTATTATATATTATTATTATATTATATTATTATTTTATATATACTATTATTTCATATATACTATGTTATATATACTATTCTAATAATCTATTATAATTGTAATATATATTATTATTATATATTACTATTATATATTATTATATATATTATTATTTAATTTATTATTATTATCAAAAATTGTTTAATATATAATTTGAATATATTATTATTACATATATATTATTATATTTATTATATATTATTATATATATGTATATTATTAAATATGTTTATTATAATAAAATATTTTATATTATTATATATCAGTATCTATGTATATGTATACAACATGTATGTATTAGAGTATATATACTGTATACAGTGTATACATACAACCAAACCTATACATACATTATACTTTTGTTTTCAAAAAACTGTTTTCATAAAAAATTATTACCAAATAGTTTTTACACTCTCATTTTCAGAAAACTGTTTTCAAACAACAAACAAAATGCAACCTAAGGCGTCAAGGGGCAGACCTGTCTAATACACCAAGTTGGAGAAAAGAAGCCATCATGTGAGCCATTGATACTAACAGAAATTGTGGATGTGGTGATACAAGACCCAATGAGACGAATACACTGTCACTAGGGCTGCTGCAGTAGGATTTCTTAGGAATAAAAGTGAGGATGGCATGACTTGTACGAGGTGGGAGGTCAGTAGAAAAGAAGAAGAAATGATGCACAACTCTCCTTAAATCTGCCTGTATAATATTCCAACCTGATTTGTCAAAGAGTGCAGTTAAACCATCCAGCATAGGAGTGCATAGATTTGATGACACCATAGATCTCTTCAGTATTAGGTGAACCACATAAGGAGCCTGTAAGAGAATGCAGCAAAGTAGGAACCACAAAATTAAGTGATCAAACAGACGTAGATTCAGAAGTGCATATTCATTTAAAAGAGTTAACAAATTCTATTCGAACCATATTCTGATCTTGGATCCAGTGCCCATATGAATCCAATATCCCAGAAATGTAATTGCATCTTCGCCTCTTAAGAGTCGCTGTATGAAAGTAGCCTGTGTTTTTGTCACCCATAGAAAGCCAATGTTTTTTTGCCTTTGTCCCCAAAACAACTCCTCTGCTTTCAGCAATTCATGAATACGAACTGAAAGTTCATGAACAAGTGACATATTGTGCTGGGAAAAGGTGGAGAGGACTGGATTGCTGCAATTTCTGATGTGGTGGATTTAATCTTCGCCGCTAAATTACCAAATTCTTGTTTAAGCCATCAAGAAACACGATTGTTGGAAAGACGTGACTTTGGCATACAAGTTTGGGAGACCTACACCCCATCTTTCAGCGAGGACATCTAAATACTGCTCATGCTCCTCCACCCACATGTTAGAACCTGAATATAAAATAATAAGAAATTCCAACAAAGTTGTGAAAAAATCAAATACAGAAAGGAAAACAGTAAGCAATGAACTTGTACAGAGTCGAGATTTTTAAGAATCTCTGTCCTTAAAGCAGAATTTGCCCCGTAGTGTGACGGTTACCGGCAAATCGCTTCGCAGGATACAATTGTACCTTCTCTGAAGAATGCAGCACCCTTGCTTCAGAGACAACGAACTGCTGTCTGTGTGTACTCTCAGTTGACAGACACTGACTCAGAGCAGAGGAAGAAGAAGAGGAAGACTCAAGTGCAAAAATTTTCTATATCTGTATAGGAGTTGATGTCTGGATATATAGATAAGAGTTGGACTGGAGACTGTTCAGCAACCATTACTCTGTAACAGCAGAGTAATGGGGACTCTTCAGTTTAGTAACTGGTGAGCCATTACTCTGCTGTTACAGAGTAATGGGCACCACCAAACCAAGCCAAGCCAAGCCGAGCCGAGCCGAGCCGAGCCGAAGCCGAGGCCGGGGCCGGGCGCGCGCGCGCGTGTGTGTTTGTCATTTTGGCTAAGTCCTCTCTCCACTACACGTTAGTGGTAACCCCATGGCCACGCCCTCTAGTCCAGTTTTCTAGTATATATACTAGTAAAAATCTTTCCCAATTTCCGATATGAGACTATCCATTTGTTAAGTTGGTACCTTTCAAGTACCCAACTTTGGATCAACATTTCTCATTCATACGGAATTCGTTTTTGGCAAGTGAGTATACTACGGAATAGTACTCGACGAGAGGATCGCAATCCACTCATTTTCCGGCGCCGCCGGTGGCCGGAGCCTGCCGGAATCCGGCCCGAAAAACTGCAAAAATTAATTCCAACAATCCCCCACATGAATGGAAATTACTAGACCATGTAATCCAGACACGACAGAAAAAAAAAACATGACAGAAAGACTCTGAGAGTACAATCGGAAAATCACTGCATCAGGAATGGTAGTAATTTTTCAACTTTGAACCACCCTTAGTAATTAGCTATCGGATTCACTTGACCAGGTAGTGATCATGATGTCTTGAACTACCCGGGCGTTCATGTGAACCTAGACAATAACTATCACACAGTTTCATCTCCTCACAGAACTAAGTTCTCTTGTTGTGTTCATTTTGGCCTTGAACATCCCTGGTTAATCATGAGTGAACTTGGAGAATGTAGCCTCTCTTCATTCTCCTAGAAACGGCCACATTTCACACTCACAAGGTGATTTCCCATAAAGAGTATCCTGCTATACCCCAATTTTATTTCAAAGCTATGGGAATCATTAAAAGCCAAGCTTATCCTAACTATTTGCAGGCAGCACTTATTTTATCATCCTAAGAATGGGTATGAGATGTTAATCTCTCAGTGCTTTCGTCGATTCAACAAGATTTAGTTGTCCCTTTGAACCTAGATCTTGGGATCTCCAATTCCTAGGTAGGGTTTCCATCAAGTTTCCTCTTTCGTCATAGGCTTTAAACCCATTCCTCTTGATGATCTCACAACCTGCTCTCGCGACAGACCTTTAGTAAATGGATCTGCTAGGTTGTCGGCCGATTTTATATATTCTATAGAGATTACTCCATTTGAGAGCAGTTGTCTAATAGTTTTGTGTCGCCTTCTGATATGACGAGACTTACCATTATACATGCAACTCAGTGCCCGTGCTATAGCCGATTGGCTATCACAGTGTACACATAAGGCAGGCACTGGTTTTTCCCACATAAGAATATCCTCTAAAAAGTTGCGAAGCCATTCTACTTCTTCTGCCGCTTTGTCTAAAGCAATGAACTCAGATTCCATGGTGGATCTGGCTAGTAGCGTTTGTTTAGAGGATTTCCATGACACAGCTGCACCACAAAGTGTAAAGATATATCCACTTGTGGATTTTGAGTTCTTTGAGTCCGATATCCAGTTGGCATCACTGTAGCCTTCCAGTACTGCTGGATATCTGGTGTAATGCAGCGCATAACTCTGAGTATGTCGCAGGTAGTTCAATACTCTAGTTATTCCTTTCCAGTGACTTCGTCCTGGATTACTCGTGTATCTGCTCAGTACGTTTACCGAATGTGCTAGGTCCGGTCTTGTACAATTTGTTAGGTACATCAGACTACCGATTACACGTGCATATTCCAGTTGTGATATGCTTTCGCCTGTATTTTTGAACAGGTGAAGACTTGGATCGACGGGACTTTTTGCTGTCCCATTGGAATAATTCTTGAATCTTTCAAGTACTTTCTCCGCATAATGAGCTTGAGACAAAGTAATTCCCTCAGATGTCCTGGAAACTTTGATTCCTAGTATGACATCTGCAACTCCCAAGTCTTTCATGTCAAACTTGCCACTAAGCATGCTCTTAGTTTGTTTGATAATATCGTTATTGCTTCCAATAATGAGCATGTCGTCTACGTATAGACAGACCAGAATGTATCCGTTTAGAGTATCTTTTATGTAGATACATTTATCACATTCATTTATTTTGAAAACATTGTCAAATTTTGCATGCCACTGCTTTGGAGCTTGTTTCAGGCCGTACAGTGATTTTACAAGCCTGCACACCTTATTTTCCTGTCCAGAAACTACGTAACCCTCCGGTTGTTTCATGTATATTTCTTCTTCTAAGTCCCCATTTAGAAATGCAGTTTTAACATCCATTTGATGTATTTCCAGGTTACGTAAAGCTGCAATAGCTATCAACATTCTTATGGATGTTATTCTTGTAACTGGGGAATATGTATCAAAGAAATCTAGGCCTTCTTTTTGCCTAAATCCTTGTACCACAAGTCTAGCCTTATGCTTCTCTATTGAAGCATCTGGTTTCAATTTTTGTTTGAAAATCTATTTGCATCCTAGAGCTTTACATCCAGAAGGCAAATCGACTAACTCCCATGTATGATTTTGCATAATGGAGTCTATTTCACTTTTGATTGCTTCCTTCCACATAGGAGCATCAGGCATAGACATAGCTTCCTTGAAAATTCTGGGCTCATTCTCTAACAGAAAGGCCGTCACAAAGTCAGGACCAAATGATTTTGATGTTCTAGCCCGTTTACTTCGTCTAGGCTCATCGGTATCCTGTTCTGGTTCATCAACTGAAGTGCTTGCATTCCCTTGTTCACGTGTACGTTTAGGGTACGTAGTATCCTTGCACGGAAACACGTGTTCAAAGAATGAAGCATTTCTTGATTCCATTATTGTATTTACATGGATATCCGGTATATCCGATTTGTATACCAAGAACCGATATGCACTACTGTTGTGTGCATAGCCTATGAATATGCAATCAATCGTCTTAGGTCCGATGGTGACCTGTTTCGGGTTAGGTACTGCCACTTTTTCTAGACACCCCCACACTTTGAGGTATTTATACGAAGGTAAGTTACCTTTCCACAATTCATATGGTGTCTTGCCGGTTTTCTTGTGAGGTATTTTGTTGAGAATGTAGTTGGCAGTCAACAACGCTTCCCCCCACATATTTTGGGGTAGGCCAGAATTCAACAACAAGGCATTCATCATCTCCTTTAGAGTTCGGTTTTTGCGCTCGGCAGTACCGTTTGATTCGGGTGAGTAGGGAGCAGTTGTCTGATGAACTATTCCATGTTCCGAGCAGAACATGTTAAATGGTGCATCATATTCTCCTCCTCTATCACTTCTAACGATTTTAATCGTTTTGCCAAGTTGATTCTCAACCTCAAGTTTATATTCTTTGAATTTATCCAAAGCCTCATTTTTGCTATGTAACAAATATACATAACAGAATTTTGTGCAATCGTCTATGAAAGTCACAAAGTACTTTTTGCCACCTCTGGTCTGCACATATTTTAAGTCACACAGATCTGTGTGAATTAGACCTAGAGTTTCTGTGTTTCTTTCTACAGAACGCGATGGAGTTTTAGTGAGTTTGGCCTCCGTGCAAACTTCACATTTTTCTGAGTTATCTACCTTAAACTTTGGTAGCAAATTCATGTTAACTAATCTACGCATAGAATTTACATTAACATGGCCTAGTCTTTCATGCCAAACAGAAGAAGACTCAACAACATAGGCAATAGGAGTTATTTCATTAACTTTGGGAACAGCAGGAACAATAGTTTTAGGGATGACTGTCATTACATTAAACTTGAACAGTCCATCCTTTATATATCCTTTACCCAAATATACCCCATTCTTGGACAGTACAAAATTATCAGAAACAAGTCCAACTTTAAACCCATTCTTACTTAGCAAAGAACCTGATATCAAGTTCTTTCTAATGTCTGGGACATGCAGCACATTTGTGAGTGTTAGCTCTTTGCCTGAAGTCATTTTCAGCACTATCTTCCCTGTTCCTTCAATTTTGGAGGGGGAAGAGTTTCCCATGAACAGTTGTTCATCTTTGTTGCACTTCTGGTAGGAGGTGAACATTTTCTTGTCCGAGCAGATATGCTTGGTGACCCCAGTATCGTACCACCATTCACGAGGATTGCTCCCCACAAGATTTACCTCTGAAACAACAGCAGAGAGGTCCAGGTCAGAGAGACTAGTGGACAAGTTCTCAGCTATGTGAACATGGGATTTTTCATTCCCTTTTACATGTCCTGTTTTTGAATAATTACTGTCCTTACTGCAGCACTCAAAAATTTTGTGCCCCAGCTTACCACACTTGTGGCATTTTCCAGCAAACCTCTTTGCAAGAGGTTTTTTGTTGGAGGCCTGTGGCAGAAACTTCCTCTTCTTGCCCTTCTGTTCATGCTCCACCACATTGGCCTTTTCTATGGACTGATTTCCATAGGACCTCTCAGCCTTGCGATTCTCTTCTTCGATCCGCAACCGGATAATTAGGTCTTCAAGAGACATCTCCTTTCGTTTGTGTTTGAGATAGTTCTTGAAGTCTTTCCACCCAGGTGGAAGTTTTTCAATGAACGCTGCAACCTGGAATGGTTCGGACAGCATCATATTCTCTGCAGCAATGTCGTGCATTATAACCTGCAGTTCTTGGACTTGACTCACCACTGTTTTGGAGTCAATCATTTTATAGTCCAGAAATTTGCCGACAACAAATTTCTTGGACCCGGCGTCTTCAGTTTTGTACTTCTTTTCCAGGGACCCCCACAGGAGTTTGGATGTCTTGAAGACACAGTAGACGTTGTACAGAGAGTCTACCAATCCATTCAGGATGTAGTTCCTGCAGAGGTAGTCCCCTTGTGTCCACGCGTCAACTGCTGCAACGGAGTGTGCTTCCATTGGCGCCAGCATCGGGGCAGATTCATTGAGGAACCTGTCCAGCTTCAATGTGGTCAGGTAGAACTGCATCTTCCCCTGCCACTTTTTGAACCTAGTTCCATTGAACTTCTCCGGTTTTTCTCCCACGCTTATGTGCGTGGGCAGAACGACCGAATGTGCCGCAACCGATTGTGCAGTCACATTCTGGGTCACCGGAGTTTGGGTACTGAGAAGCCCAATAGCAACTTCAGTTTGTGTGTTCTCCATGTTTTGATTTTGTTCTCTTCTCTGAAATTGGTTGAAACAGAAACTATTAGTTATTTTTTCCGAACAGAACCTGTAAACAAACTTCACAAAAATTGTTAGAATCTGTGAGGAAAAATTCTGCTTTAAGATTGTTAGAACCTGAATATAAAATAATAAGAAATTCCAACAAAGTTGTGAAGAAATCAAATACAGAAAGGAAAACAGTAAGCAATGAACTTGTACAGAGTCGAGATTTTTAAGAATCTCTGTCCTTAAAGCAGAATTTGCCCCGTAGTGTGACGGTTACCGGCAAATCGCTTCTCAGGATACAACTGTACCTTCTCTGAAGAATGCAGCACCCTTGCTTCAGAGACAACGAACTGCTGTCTGTGTGTACTCTCAGTTGACAGACACTGACTCAGAGCAGAGGAAGAAGAAGAGGAAGACTCAAGTGCAAAAATTTTCTATATCTGTATAAGAGTTGATGTCTGGATATATAGATAAGAGTTGGACTGGAGACTGTTCAGCAGCCATTACTCTGTAACAGCAGAGTAATGGGGACTCTTCAGTTTAGTAACTGGTGAGCCATTACTCTACTGTTACAGAGTAATGGGCACCAGTTACTGAATCTGAAAAGCCTTTTCAGTTCAGTAGGGGAAGAGTTTGTCTGGGCAAAAATAAAATAAAAAATTTAAGCCAGACCAAACCAAACCGAGGCCGAGGCCGAGGCCGGGCCGGGCCGGGCGCGCGCGCGCGCGCGTGTGTGTTTGTCATTTTGGCTAAGTCCTCTCTCCACTACACGTTAGTGGTAACCCCCGAGCCACGCCCTCTAGTCCAGTTTTCTAGTATATATACTAGTAAAAATCTTTCCCAATTTCCGATATGGGACTATCCATTTGTTAAGTTGGTACCTTTCAAGTACCCAACTTTGGATCAACATTTCTCATTCATACGGAATTCGTTTTTGGCAAGTGAGTATACTACGGAATAGTACTCGACGAGAGGATCGCAATCCACTCATTTTCCGGCACCGCCGGTGGCCGAAGCCTGCCGGAATCCGGCCTGGAAAACTGCAAAAATTAATTCCAACACCACATTGGTTCCAATTTAAAGGATCGGGAAATTCTTCGGGCGGAGCGGATTGTATGTATCAAAATAGGACAGTGATCACTTGAAATAGCTGGCAAATAACCATTTTCTTTGATTACAAAGATGAAATACTTAGCTATTGAGACAATATTGTTTTCTTGTTTCAATAAATTTAATTTATACGTTTCTTTTAGTATTTTGATTATGTAATAAGCGACATTTTACCACTTAGTTTTATATGTAGAGAAAACAATTTCTCAAGAATTTAATAATTTATGAAAAGTGGAATTTGGATAATCCGTAAACCTGATCCAAATCACACAAAAAAAAATAGTGGGATCCCACCCGAATCAAACCCAAATAAGTTTGGATCCCAAGCTAGATCTTGTAAGATCCGACCCGAGTCAGGCTCGTTGTCTCCCCTAAATGCACTTCAATTTAAGCATACTAGCATGAAAAATTAACTTAAAAAAACAAAATTCCAGTATAATACTTTTATAACTAATAAATTAAAGGGCACCGGTGTCAACGACACTATTATCTATCAAATGGTTGTTATCAGCTCGACACAAATGGTCTACATATTCATTTTCTCTCTCAACATATCCAGAAAGGAATCGACCCGACATACCAGTATGCTAAATCCGCTTGACATATTTTTGGCTAATTCAACCTTTAAAAATTAATTTGAGAACTATGACCCCCTTCAAAAATTTTGAACTTCTATGCCTATGAACACTTTGGGCTTCCAAGTGACGCAAGACTAGGAAATAAGTGGGAAAATATTAATATATAAACCCCTAAATCCCTCTAATTTAGTAAACAATCTATCTAAAACAACTAAATCTCAACTGGACATGTTTGATGGAAGAAGGCTACTTTTCCAAATTAACCCCCTTAAACTTCAATATATATAATAACATAATCTCTATTTGCCTTTTTGAGCTGACATGAGAAGGAATGTTGTGCATATGTATTTATATTGTGTCTTATGAGATCGGCAGGTTGAGTATAAAATTACACATAGATCCGCAAATCCATGGAAAGATACATATATGTTAATTATTTATTTTTCTTTTAGTGTGTCTATTTAATTTTTATTTTTAGGATAGGTACTAAAAGATTTAATGATCTTCTAACCAATTTTCTTTAAAATTATGTCTATAATGATCTTCTAACCAATTTTCTTCAAAATTATGTCTATACTAATACATTCAACCATCACAGATGTCACCTGGGTCCAGTGATAAGTCTTACTATCAGTCAGCAAGGGGTCACTAGATGTTGCTTGCACCGTTATTGTAATTATTATCTAGATGTAGTAAAAGTGAGTATGTGTGGCTACCATCTTGTTCAAGAACAAAATATATTCGGTTATAAATGTAACTTTTGAAAATTTGTATTCTTTTACCAAAGAAAAGTAGGATATAACATATCTCAAAATAAATCTATATAATAAATTACAAAATAATTTGAAAAAAAAAATATCAAGTAGTTCACGTTGAATTGAAATAAAATTAACGGCTTTGATTCACCGTCTCAAAACACATTTTTTTCCCGAAACCAGAAGCTATCAAGTGACTTCACTTTCACTCTTCCCGGAACCCGAAGCTCCAATTTTTCTGATCTCTCTCTCATGTAAGTTCACTCTCTCTCTTCCTAAACCAGAGACTCAAATTTCTTTCTTTCATATAAGTAACTAGGATTTGGTTTAGTAGCTAGCTAGGAGCCAAAAGAATTTGATCTTGGATGATAAAGTTTTGATTTTTTTTTTTTTTTAAAATTTTGTAGGTGTTTCGGCCGTTCATTTCGGTGAGGAGCTGGAGACAGTGCTGATTTCGGTATTTCGCTGTTAAAGGTTGGTTCTTTTTGTTGGTTTTATTGATAAAGTTTGAGTCTGGGGTTTTGTTCTTAATATTAGATTATTATATGAGGATGCGGCATTCTGATTTGTGTCTCAATCCCCTCGTAAAACCCAAACCCCGATCGACCCACATTTAATCAGACCCCAAGGTAACAACCCATTTCGCCAATTTCTTCATCTTTGCCCGATTACCCATTTCAAATTTTCTCTTCAATTTTGGTTTTTCAGGAAGAAATTGAAAGCACATGAGGTTGTTTTCTATATATTGGTTCATTCATTTTAATTGAGTTTTTTTGTTATGGGTTCTCAATAATATTAATTTTAGGATTGATTTTAGTTGATAACTAGGTTATGATTTGCACTTCTAGTTATTGAATAAATGCCCAAACCAGCTTTAAATTTATCTTTAATTGCATTTTTCTCTTGATGCTGGTATTGTTTGATGTTATTTGGTATCTGATGCAGCTCTTCCCTTGTTCTTGGCCATTTCTATGGAGGAAAGGTGAAGCTAGGTCGATGAGGTTGGTTAATGGAGGGTTAGAGAGAGAGATCATTCAAGAAGAAGAAGAAGATGAAGCAAAATCACACACACAGACCTCACAGCTTGTCTGTGGTCTTTTATAGACTTGAGTACGTGCAACGCATGTAAATGGACAGGCCGTTTGAGCGGTTACAAACAGGGACCCACTTTAATCGATGGCTACAATATATTCAACTAAGATCCAAGGGCTCACAACTCCCCATACCCCTTCGCCTGACACTTTTACACTAAACCCCTCTTACTTATATTTATTACATTCTAATCTGATACAAGCCCAAATACAGATACCATCACACATTCAAATTTCCCGCTGCTTCTTCTACCTTTCTTCTGCACTCCCGACCTCTTCTCCCCTGCCATTGTCGCTGCTCTCTAACTGGTCTGTATCAACTCCTCCCCCCTATATTGAGACCTTGCCTTAAGGTCGAAGAGGGGAAACTTTCGGACTAGATCCCAGTAAGATTCCCAAGTTGCAGTAGATACATCTTGATACTTCCACTTGATCAAAACTTTCGATATCAATTTCCTTCCTCTGATGATTGTTCCACGATCCAAAATACAATCAGGTTCTAGTAAAGCTGTTGAAGGTTGCTCTGGAAGACTCCGCTGGATCTCCACAGTAGGTCCCAAATGTTGCTTGAGTAAAGAAACATGGAAGACAGGATGGACTTTAGAACCCATTGGCAAGGCTAATCTATAAGCGACAGCCCCAGTACGCTTAAGAATAGTATAAGGGCCATAGTAGAGTGGAGCAAATTTGTGCACAGCTCTGGTTGCAACTGAAACTTGACGATAGTGTTGTAATTTGATATATACTGAATCTCCAACTTGATATTCCCTATCCAGTCAATGACCATTAGCTTGTTTTGTCATCCTATCTTGAGCTCGTTTGAGATTATCTTTCAGCAGCTGTAGGTTCACATCTCTGGACAACAATGCTTCTTCAACCAAGGGAACTTTAGCAGTATGTGGAATGTAGGAAGTAATTGTAGGGGGTTTTCGACCATACACTACTTCATAAGGAGTAGTTTTGATGGCACTATGGTAAGAGGTATTGTACCAAAATTCAGCCCAGGGTGACCATTTACTCCAATCACTTGGTTTGTGATGACAAAAGCACCGCAAATACATCTCCAAACACCTATTAACCACCTCCGTTTGGCCATCTGTTTGTGGATGGTACGCTGTTGAAAAGTACAGCCTTGTTCCTTGCAATCGAAGAGATTCCCTCATAAGAGAACTTGTGAAAACCGTACCTCTATCACAAACTGTGGAGATGGGCATGCCATACAATTTGAAAACACCCTCAGTGAGAACTTGAATAATTGAAGCAGCAGTGTATGGATGCTTAATAGGAAAGAAATTGGCGTATTTGCTTAACCTATCCACCACCACTAGGATGACAGAATACCTGCAGCTGAGAGGAAGAGCCTCTATAAAGTCCATACTAGCTTGTTCCCATATCTGTTGAGGTATAGGTAATGGTTGTAGCAATCCAGAAGGTGACTGACATGAGTACTTGCTTGTTTGACAAACTGTGCATTCCCTTACATAATGTTGAACATCTGCTTTCATTCCTACCCACCAGAATGACCTCCTCGGCCTTTGTAAAATTTTGTCATATCCAGAATGACCCCCTATGGGTGTGTTATGATGTTCATGTATCATTAATCTTCTGAGAAAAGAAGTTGGGCTGATAACCACCTTGGAACCCTTATACCAGACTCCTCGAACCAAAGAAAACTTGGTACTAACTTGCTGAGAAACCTTACCTGCCAATTCTTCAAAATAAGAATCATTTTGATTCATTTCCATAATATCCTCCCACCAGTTTGGAGGTAAAGAGCTTAGTTGGATTAAAAAGCAATCCAGCTCTCTTCTAGATAGTCGATCAGCTGGAATGTTATCACTTCCCTCCTTATACTCCACATCGAAATTAAACCCATAAAGCTTAATCAACCATGAGTGTTGTGCTGCCGTAGATAATCTCTGATCCAACAAATACTTAAGTGGCTTGTGATCAGTGCAGATGATGAATTTTCTGCCAAAAAGATATTGTTTCCACTTCTTTACTGCTAAGAGTATTGCCAGCATTTCTTTTTCATACGCTGACCAATACAAACACTTCCCCTTAATGGCCTGACTGATATATGCTATAGGGTGTTTATTTTGCAAAAGGACTGCACCAATCCCTTCTTTACAAGCATCGCACTCCACCACAAATGTCTCATTGAAATCAGGTAGCTGTAGAACTGGTACTGTAGTTAGAGCTTGTTTCAATTGCTCAAAAGCTGCTGCAGCTTTATCATTCCAAATAAAAGAATCCTTCTTGGTCAATTCAGTTAAAGGAGAAGCAATTGACCCATAATTCCTCACAAACTTACGGTAATAACCTGAGAGACCAAGGAATCCTCTCAAAGCTTTAACAGATGTTGGAGTAGGCCATTCCTTAACTGCAGCTATCTTCTTTTCATCCACTGCAATGCTAGATCTAGATACAATATGCCCCAGATACTCTACTTCCCTTTGCCCAAATGTGCATTTACACATTTTCACAAAAAGCTGATTCCTTTGCAGTATAAGAAAGGTCTCTCTCAAGTGTTGCAAATGCTCATGCCAAGTCTTACTGAAGATCAGAATATCATCAAAAAACACAAGGATAAATTTTCGCAGATGAGGCCTGAAGATATCGTTCATAAGAGACTGAAATGTGGATGGGTCATTACTCAACCCAAGGGGCATTACAAGAAACTCATAGTGTCCACTGTGGGTTCTAAATGCAGTCTTCAATACATCATCAGATGGCATTCTAATTTGGTGATAGCCAGACCTTAAATCTAGCTTAGAAAAAAATTTAGCTCCATGCAATTTATCAAGTAGATCATCAATAATAGGAATAGGATACTTATCCTTAATTGTCTGTTGATTAAGTGACCTATAGTCGATGCAAAATCTCCAAGAACCATCATGCTTTTTTACCAATACAACTGGTGAACTATAGCTGCTGTTGCTTGGCCAAATAGTCCCTTGCTTCAGCATCTCCTCAATGATCTCTTCGATTGCATTTTTTTTGTTCAAATGAATACCTATAAGGTCTTATGCATACAGGCTTAGCTTCTTTGTCAAGTGGTATTTGATGATCACAAGCTCTTGCAGGTGGCAAACTCTTTGGCTCCTCAAATAAGAGTTGAAACTCACTCAATAGCTGTTGTAGATATGGATCTTTATGTATGGATGTGGTCTGATTAACAGAAGCTGCCATGAAGTACAACACAAAGCCCCAATGTGTCTGTAGAGTAATCTTGTTGGCCTCTTTATCTGTTAGCACTTGCGTAGGGCTTGGATTCAACCCTTGTAACACCCAGTTGATACCTTTGTGGTGAAACTTCAATTGTGTAGCGCCCCGAATTTCTAATATGATATCTTAGAAAATACGTGGCACAATCCCAGCATCCACTTCAATGAAACATTAAACACAACCAACACCACTAAAATTTTCAACTTTTATTACAACAAACTTTTTCATAACACAGCGGAATATCAAAACAACTCAAATCATAATTTCCTTTTATTTACAACACAGTCTTATTACAACACTGCTTTACAAATTTACACAAAACTCTATTAAATCAATTTATCTCAAAACTATCTCAAGCATCCAAACCTCCAATCTCTAAGCAACAACCTGCACCACATGAGGCTAGAGATGATCCCTAACCCCCAAAACTAAAGGGGTTAGCCATAAATGGTGTGAGTGACATAAAATCAAACAAACAACATAAATGAACATTAAGCAAGGATTCATAAGTAACATATAGTGAACCAAAATACATAAAGTATGAGGTAGCAAGAATTGTAACAACAAGTGATACTAAACCAAGTGTCAAGTGTAGAAAACAGGAAAACCACATGCATAAAGCCAAGTCAAGAAAACACCAATTCTATATGCGGACTCTCTAATGCGTACTTGTCGAAGTCTATGCATCCCACTCTACATAGGTTCGGTGCAAGCCCTTAACGTCTTCTCTTCATAGGGTTCAATCTCCCGCTATGCAACTAATCTTATCACGACGACTACTACGAGATAAAGATAAACTGTGAGAATTAGCCCATGCCCGATAATTTCGGAGATAGATCCCACATCTCAGGTAATTTACCTGGATAATTCCGGAGATCATCCCACACTGAAACATTGACACATCATCACATGAATACCACATGTGCGTTGCCTCGACTCTGATAATTCCGGAGATCAATCCCACACCGCAAGTAATTACCTGGATAATTCCGGAGATATATCTCACATCGCAGGTAATTTACCTGGATAATTCCGGAGATAGATCCCACACCGCAAGTAAGTTACTTGGATAATTCCGGAGATTAAATCCCATATCTAAAGCCATACTGAGGTGCATAACTCATGTTCCCGTTCGTCATATCACCACTAGTGCCTGTCCTTAATATTTTTGGGTTACTTAATTACTCAACGAATCTCCTAGAGTGGTGTACCCCACCGGCCTAACTCAAAACTGAATAACTGAAATGCCTCAACAGGCCTCAACAAAATAACTCAACACCGGTATACTAGGGTCATGCACCTCTAGAGACTCAAACTCAAATGTCCAAATCAAATTTCCACTAAACAAGTGGCTCAACTGAATATCTTAGATCAAATGGCTTAACTGAATATCTTAATATCAAATACTGAACTGAAGATCAAGTATAGAATGAATTATCTGAAAACCAATCATTCGAAATAATCCTCAAGTTTACAAACACTCATCAGCACCAGTCGACTTATACTGTAGTAAGTCGACTGTCCAGAGGACAAATATCCAAAATTTTACGAAAATAAACTAAGTCATGACAGTCGACTTGAAAGCCATCAGTCGACTTACCCGAGGTAAATTCCAAAGATTCTCAAGGAAACATTCTAAGTACATAAGTCGACTTAAAGAGGTCATGGTCGACTGTCCAGAAAGGACTGTAATAATTTTACAAAATAATTTCTCAGTGAACCAGTCGACTGCCTAAGAGCTAAGTCGACTGTCCAGAACGACTTTTCAAGGAAACTAAAATACAGTAGCAGTTTCGTACCAGTCGACTGTACCGTAGACCAGTCGACTGTCGGCCTACAATTTTTTTATATAATTTAGATCTGAATACAAAATCAAACTGGAGTTTTCTAAAGATTCTTTCTTCATGAAATAATTCGTATTCAGGAAAAATAACAAATCTCAACAATTCCACATTATGGATACATTACTCAAACATCAAATATGTCAAAACTCAAGTTCTCATGTTCTAAATTACTAATTCTCACATTAGGGTTTCTCAATACTAAATTTCTTTCACAACTCTTAACAAAATCTGATTTACAAATATAAGATCCAGATGCTCATCATCCGATCATAACCATACTCAAATCTTAACATGCATTTCAGCAATACAATTTCGTAAGTCAAGATCTACTCAATATTCTTAGATTCCACAAACATGATACAAACAACGATCTTTGCATTGTTCCCATGCAAAATACTAAATAATATTCATGTCAAACAAACAATCATAACAATCGATCAGATCAATCAAACCACCACACAAAGTTCATATCATTCATACAACAAGACAAAACAAAACTATTTCATATCACTCACATTTGGATTGAGAAAATCCACGAAAAAGCCTTCCTTCTTGTTAGATCAAAACTTCTGCTTGCTCCACCAAAACAAATCATTAAAATTCTGTATTTTCAGTATTGACGGCTGGAGAAAAATCCTTTAAATATCCGGGAATAGGTTTAGGGTTTTACCCAATTTGCAAAATAATCCTTTCCAAAATACAACTTCACATATATAGGTCTAGTCTTGGAAATTCGATCAAAATTCATTTAAATTAGGATTTAAAAGGAAAATATAATTCTAAATCTCAACCAATACTGTTCAAAACGTCCAGAATTACACATTTTACATTTTAACCTTAAAAATGTCAAATTTGCAAAAAAGTCATTCTTTTCTCAAAATTTGCAAATAGTTCCAATTAATTTCTGAAAAATCTGGAAAAATACTGAATAAATCCCAAATATTAAATAATGATTTTTCATGAAGAAAACTTAACTTTTCAAACTTCTCAAAAAGTATTTGCACGTGTTTTGCACGTGTAAAACGATAAAGTTTTCTGAAAATATTTATTAAATTCTCCAAAAATCAATTTAAATTCATTTTCAAATATTTAAAATAATATTTGAAAATACGGGGTTCTACATCACTCCCTCCTTAGAAGAGTTCTGTCCTCAGAACTACTACTAATGAGTCCAAACCACATACCAACAAAAAGAACAATATCTCATAAATAGAACATAGCCCAAACAATTGCATACGACAACACAATTAAAATAGAAGGAATACAACTTATCTCAATCAATGGTACAAACATTCAAAAGAATCACAATCACATAAAAGAATTACACTCATACAAAAAGCTCAGGGAAATCCTTCTGCATGCGATCTTTTGGCTCCCAAGTAGCCTCCTCGAACTGCTGATTCCTCCACAACACCTTGACCATAGGTATCACCTTGCTCCTAAGAACTTTCTCTCTACGGTCAACGATCTCAATAGGTTGTTCCTTGTAACTCAAGTTCACCTGTAGATCTTCAGGAATCTCTACCAACTGATGATTCTAATCTGGCACATACTTCCTTAACAACGACACATGAAATACATCATGCACCTGTGCCAACTCCTCTGGAAGCTTCAATCTATACGTTGTCCTGCCAATCCGCTCCATGATCCTGTATGGCCCAATATACCTTGGCGCCAACTTGCCTCCCTTACCAAACCTGATTACTCCTTTGGTCGGAGAAACCTTGAGGAAAACTGCATCCCCAATCTCAAACTCCAAGTCTCTTCGTCGAGTATCAGCATAACTCTTCTGCCGACTCTGAGCCTCGACCAATCTCTTGCGAATCAGCTCAATCTGCTTCGATGTCTGCTACACGATCTTAGGACCATACATCTGCCTCTCGCCAACCTCATACCAACAAACAGGTGTCCTGCACCTCCGCCCGTACAAGGCCTCATACGGTGCCATCCCGATACTCGCATGGTAACTATTGTTATAAGCAAACTCAACCAATGCCAAGTATCTCTCCCAACTACCACCGAAATCCATAACACAAGCCCTCAACATATCTTCCAGCACTTGATTCACCCTCTCCGTCTGACCATCGGTCTGTGGATGAAACGCGGTACTGAAATCCATTCTGGTGCCTAAAGCTGCTTGTAGGCTCTTCCAAAACCTTGAAGTGAACCTTGCATCTCTGTCGGATACAATCGACACAGGAACTCCATGAAGTCTCACAATTTCACCAATGTACAACTCAGCCAATTTCTCTATCGACCAAGTAATCTTCATGGCTAGAAAGTGAGCCGACTTAGTCAAACGGTTCACAACAACCCAAATCGAGTCATTGCCCTTCGAACTCCTCGGCAAACCTGTGATGAAATCCATACTGATATTCTCCCATTTCCACTCCGGAATGGGCAACGGCTGTAACAAACCTCCAGGTCTCTGATTTTCTGCTTTGATCTGCTGACAAATCAGACACCTTGCCACAAAATCTGCTACATCCCGCTTCATACCAGACCACCAAAAGTGCTGTTTGATGTCCCTGTACATCTTTGTGCCTCCTGGATGAACTGACAACAAGGTACTGTGTGCTTCCTGCAAGATACTATCTCTCAAATCTGTATTATGTGGAACACACAACCTCTTACCCAACCAAAGAACTCCATCTTGGACACGAAACGCTGATAGTCTACCCTCTGAAACCTGTTGCAACATCTTCTGAATCTCTGAGTCTGATCTCTGACCTTCCACAATCCTCTCTCTCAAGGACGGCTGCAGCCTCAACTGAGCCAAAGATGCCCCTAAACCCTGCAGCACCACCTCGATACTTGCCTGATCAATCTCTACTGCCAACTCTCTTCGAGTAGTGATCAAACTCGATAAACTACTCTTCCTGCTAAGTCCATCAGCCACCACATTCGCCTTGCCCAGATGATACTTGATCTCGGGACAAATGTCTTCCAATACCTCCAACCACCTTCTTTGCCGAAGATTAAGATCCTTCTGCTGATAAATGTACTTCAGGCTCTTGTGGTCAGTGTACATGTTAACCTTCTCGCCATAAACATAATGCATCCACTGCTTCAAGGCATAAATGATAGCTGCTAGCTCCAAATCATGCGTCGGATAATTCTTCTCATGCGGACGCAATTGCCTCGAACCATAAATAATAACCTTGCCTTCTTGCATCAAGACACAACCCAAACCTCTGAGAGACGCATCACTGAAGATATCATAATCCTTCCCAGCTTGCGGCAAAGCTAAGATAGGTGCAGTAGTCAACATTTCCTTTAACTCAAGGAAACTTTCCTCACACTTATCAGTCCATACAAATGCCACATTCTTCCGGGTCAAACCTGTCAAAGGAACTGCAATCTGAGAATAACCCTGAATAAATCTTCTGTAGTAACCAGCTAAACCCAAGAAACTTCTGACTTCCTTCACAGACATTGGCCTGGGCCAATCCTTCACTGCTTCAACTTTCTGAGGATCAGTAGCTACTCCCTCCTTAGAAAGGATATGACCAAGGAAAGCTACCTCAGACTTCCAAAACTCACACTTCGACAACTTGGCATACAAGCTATGCTCCTGCAATTTCTGTAATACCGCTGTCAAGTGCGTAGAATGATCCTCCTCGGACTTCGAATACACCAAAATATCGTCGATGAAAACCACCACGAAGGAGTCAATAAATGGCCTCAAAACCCGATTCATCATATCCATGAAAACTGCTGGCGCGTTCGTCAACCCGAACGGCATCACCAAAAACTCATAGAGTCCATGACGAGTCCTGAAAGCTGTCTTACTCACATCTTCCTCCTTGACTAGAACCTGATGATACCCTGATCTCAAATTAATCTTCGAAAACACTACTGCTCCTCGAAGCCTGTCGAACAAATCATCAATCCGCGGCAGTGGATACTTATTCTGAATATTCACCCTATTCAACTCCCGGTAGTCAATGCACATCCTCATTGACCCATCCTTCTTCTTAACCAACAACACTGGCGCTCCCCACGGAGAAGAACTCGGCCTAATAAGCCCTTTGCTCAACAGCTCCTCAATCTGCTTCTTCACTTCATCTTGCTCTACAGGTGCCATCCTGTACGGAGCCTTGGAAATCGGCGCACTTTCCGGTTGAACATTGATGCAAAACTCCATATCTCTCTGCGGCGGTAATCCTGGAAAATCATCCAAGAACACCTTAGGAAAATCTCGGACAACCGGAATGCCCTTGACTTCATCTGAAATTGCCATCTTGGATACCATTGCAGCCACCTTCGAAATCTTCTTCTTTCCTTGGAAAGTCACTGCGGGTCCACCTGGTGCTTTCACCAACACCTCTTTCTGCTTGCATTCAATTGTGGCATCATATATTGCCATCCAATCAATGCCCACGATGCCATCCACACCCAAGACTTGCAGCTCGATCAAATCAATGCCGAACAACCTCCCACCAATCTCGATATCACAGCCCTCGTAATATCGATCCGCAATTAACTTTTCACCTGACGGCATTGCCACCGACAAAACCCTGCCTGGAAACAACTTAGGCTCCACACCTAAGATCCTTGCAAAATTTGGCGATACAAAAGTATGCGATGAACCAGTATCAAATAAAACCCTTGCCTTTATTCCATTAATTAAAACAACTCTTGTTACAATAAGAATGATACTCAATCTTAAATTGTTCTCAAATAAAGGTTTTACTTATTACATTGATTTAAAATCAAAATTCTTGCATACGCTGTATTACATCTTCCGAGTTACCCGCGTCCTCCTCGGTTAATGCAAATACTCGCCCTTGCCTCTTCTGGAATTTGCTTCCACCTGAACCATCCTTCCTCAATTGTGGACAATGGGGCTTAGAATGTCCTGCCCGCCCACACTGGGAACAAATATGCTCTGCCAACTTCGGACACGCTGACCTGTAATGTCCTGCCTCCTTGCAGTAATAACAAGTCACCCCCTGAGTTGCAGGTGCCTTCTGCACCGGATCACTGAACTTGATCTGCTTCGCAGCGAATCCCTTCCCACTCTGGCCTAATGCTGGCCTCTTGTTCCGGTTCCATGTATCTTGCCTCTTCTGAAACTGGTCCATGTCCTCCTCAGTCATAGCTGCTCTCCTGACCAGCTTGTCGAACCTTCTGATACCCAACGGGATCATCCTCGACCTCAAGTTTGGCCTCAAGCCCTGCTCAAACTTTTTGGCCTTCTTTGCCTCGTCAACAACCAACTCTGGTGCATACCTCGAAAGCTGAACAAACTTGGTCTCATACTCCCGCACGGTCATGCTGCCCTGCTGAAGGTTCAAGAACTCGGTCGCCTTCTTCTCCTGAACATCTAGGGGAAAGAAGCGATCACTGAATTCTTCCAGAAAAGCTTCCTAAGTCATCGGCTGATCTCCCAAAGTCCTCTTCAGTGACTCCCACCAGACACCAGCGTCCTTCTCTAGCTGTATCGTAGCCAACTTCCCCTTGCTGGCTGTCGAAGTCTTCGATACCTCGAAGATCGTCTGCATCTTTCTAATCCAATCATCAGCTGCGGTTGGATCAGATTGCCCCTCAAAAACTGGCGGCCTCATCCTCTTAAAGGATTCGATCTGCTTGATAGGATCGGCGTTAACCAATCCCTGTCCAGCTCCATGATTTGGCTGCGGATTCTGCTGCTGATTTTGAGCTTGCGCCAAATTGAATGCCATCAGCGCATTCAGAGTCTGATACACCTTAGCGAATTCAGCCTCAAGGTCAATTCCCGTTCCTCGAGAACTACCAGATCCATCCTCATTATTGCCACCATTCCTGGGCCTGGGTATAACCATTCTGAATACTGCAAAATGAGGGAAAAGTTAGAGCACCACACACAATTCAAACTCACATCAATATCCTTTGGCAAAACCTCAATTGTATCCCAAAGGTAAAACATCATGTTTCAGTTCTATGTGATACTCACTCTTTAATGTCCACACCTAGGTACTCACACTCTAGTGTCCACACCTAGGTTATTTTTATGTCATGTTTATTATTACTATTGAAGCATGCTCTGATACCAACTTCTGTAGCGCCCCGAATTTCTAATATGATATCTTAGAAAATACGTGGCACAATCCCAGCATCCACTTCAATGTAACATTAAACACAATCAACACCACTAAAATTTTCAACTTTTATTACAACAAACTTTTTCATAGCACAGCGGAATACCAAAACAACTCAAATCATAATTTCCTTTTATTTACAACACAGTCTTATTACAACACTGCTTTACAAATTTACACAAAACTCAATTAAATCAATTTATCTCAAAACTATCTCAAGCATCCAAACCTCCAATCTCTAAGCAACAACCTGCACCACATGAGGCTAGAGATGATCCCTAACCCCCAAAACTAAAGGGGTTAGCCATAAATGGTGTGAGTGACATAAAATCAAACAAACAACATAAATGAACATTAAGCAAGGATTCATAAGTAACATATAGTGAACCAAAATACATAAAGTATGAGGTAGCAAGAATTGTAACAACAAGTGATACTAAACCAAGTGTCAAGTGTAGAAAACAGGAAAACCACATGCATAAAGCCAAGTCAAGAAAACACCAATTCTATATGCGGACTCTCTAATGCGTACTTGTCGAAGTCTATGCATCCCACTCTACATAGGTTCGGTGCAAGCCCTTAACGTCTTCTCTTCATAGGGTTCAATCCCCCGCTATGCAACTAATCTTATCACGACGACTACTACGAGATAAAGATAAACTGTGAGAATTAGCCCATGCCAGATAATTCCGGAGATAGATCCCACATCTCAGGTAATTTACCTGGATAATTCCGGAGATCATCCCACACCGAAACATTGACACATCATCACATGAATACCACATGTGCGTCGCCTCGACTCCGATAATTCCGGAGATCAATCCCACACCGCAAGTAATTACCTGGATAATTCCGGAGATATATCTCACATCGCAGGTAATTTACCTGGATAATTCCGGAGATAGATCCCACACCGCAAGTAAGTTACTTGGATAATTCCGGAGATTAAATCCCACATCTAAAGCCACACTGAGGTGCATAACTCATGTTCCCGTTCATCATATCACCACTAGTGCCTGTCCTTATTATTTTTGGGTTACTTAATTACTCAACGAATCTCCTAGAGTGGTGTACCCCACCGGCCTAACTCAAAACTGAATAACTGAAATGCCTCAACGGGCCTCAACAAAATAACTCAACACCGGTATACTAGGGTCACACACCTCTAGAGACTCAAACTCAAATGTCCAAATCAAATTTCCACTAAACATGTGGCTTAACTGAATATCTTAAATCAAATGGCTTAACTGAGTATCTTAATATCAAATACTGAACTGAAGATCAAGTATAGACTGAATTATCTGAAAACCAATCATTCGAAATAATCCTCAAGTTTACAAACACTCATCAGCGCTAGTCGACTTATACTGTAGTAAGTCGACTGTCCAGAGGACAAATATCCAAAATTTTATGAAAATAAACTAAGTCATGACAGTCGACTTGAAAGCCATCAGTCGACTTACCCGAGGTAAATTCCAAAGATTCTCAAGGAAACATTCTAAGTACATAAGTCGACTTAAAGAAGTCATGGTCGACTATCCAGAAAGGACTGTAATAATTTTACAAAATAATTTCTCAGTGAACCAGTCGACTGCCTAAGAGCTAAGTCGACTGTCTAGAGCGACTTTTCAAGGAAACTAAAATACAGTAGCAGGTTCATACCAGTCGACTATACCGTAGACCAGTCGACTGTCGGCCTACAATTTTTTTTTTATAATTTAGATCTGAATACAAAATCAAACTGGAGTTTTCTAAAGATTCTTTGTTCATGAAATAATTCGTATTCAGAAAAAATAACAAATCTCAACAATTCCTCATTATGGATACATTACTCAAAACATCAAATATGTCAAAACTCAAGTTCTCATGTTCTAAATTACTAATTCTCACATTAGGATTTCTCAATACTAAATTTCTTTCACAACTCTTAATAAAATCTGATTTACAAATATAAGATCCAGATGCTCATCATCCGATCATAACCATACTCAAATCTTAACATGCATTTCAGTAATACAATTTCGTAAGTCAAGATCTACTCAATATTCTTAGATTCCATAAATATGATACAAACAACGATCTTTGCATTGTTCCCATGCAAAATACTAAATAATATCCATGTCAAACAAAAAATCATAACAATCGATCACATCAATCAAACCACCACACAAAGTTCATATCATTCATACAACAAGACAAAACAAAACAATTTCATATCACTCACCTTTGGATTGAGAAAATCCACGAAAAAACATTCCTTCTTGTTAGATCAAAACTTCCGCTTGCTCCACCAAAACAAATCACCAAAATTTTGTATTTTCAGTATTGACGGCTGGAGAAAAATCCTTTAAATATCCGGGAATAGGTTTAGGGTTTTACCCAATTTGCAAAATAATCCTTTCCAAAATACAACTTCACATATATAGGTCTAGTCTTGGAAATTCGATCAAAATTCATTTAAATTAGGATTTAAAAGGAAAATATAATTCTAAATCTCAACCAATACTGTTCAAAACGTCCAGAATTACACATTTTACATTTTAACCTTAAAAATGTCAAATTTGCAAAAAGGTCATTCTTTTCTCAAAATTTGCAAATAGTTCCAATTAATTTCTGAAAAATCTGGAAAAATACTGAATAAATCCCAAATATTAAATAATGATTTTTCATGAAGAAAACTTAACTTTTCAAACTTCTCAAAAAGTATTTGCACGTTTTTTGCACGTGTAAAAAGATAAATTTTTCTGAAAATATTTATTAAATTTTCCAAAAATCAATTTAAATTCATTTTCAAATATTTAAAATAATATTTGGAAATACGGGGTTCTACAAATTGCTTGTGGACTAAATTATCCGTGACTTCAGCTACCTTTTTCATCCACTTAGCACCCAAAACCTCATCATGGCCCCCAATAGGGAACACCAAGAAATCATCAATGAATTCATACCCTTGGCAATTGATTTTCACATTAGAACACAATCCACTCCCTTCAACTTCTTTACCACCCGCAACTCTAACATTGAAAGATTGTTTAAGTGTAACTGAGTAAGTGGCAACCCTACTCTTTCTAGTATAAAGGGATCTATATAGTTGTGTGTCGCACCACTATCCACCAAGATATGGACATCTACACCTTTAAGCTGAGCTTTAAGAATTAAACACTCATTATTACCCTCTGATTCCACCTTGAGGAGCTGTTGATTATTAGCATCCTTTTCTAATTGTCCTGCATCATCTTCTATAAGCAACTGGTTCAACTCCTCCTCATTTTGCAGAGTGAACATGTCCCATTCCCCTTCTATGCACATATAAGACTTTGTTTTGCACAAATATCCTGGTAGATACTTCTCATCACAATGGAAACACAGCCCTTTTCTTCTCCTTTACCACACCTCATTGGGTGTGAGTTTCTTCAAGATAGGTTTCTCTGAGTTTGCATTACTAGAGAACTTTCCTAGTGGATTACTTAAGGGTGTTTGCGCAACTGATTGTGTCTGATAAAGTACTGGGTTATAGCCAGAATGAGATCCTCTGACAAATGACCTATATGGTGTCTTGTAAAACTGCTTAAGAGCATTAGATTTCTTCTTAAATCTTAGAGCAACTTTGAATGCCTCACTAAGTGATTGTGGTTCAACCATAGCAACATCATGTTGCAATTCTTCTTTGAGTCCACTTACAAACTATTGCACTAGGAAAGACTCACTAACACCTTCCACCAAACACTGAAGTTTGTCAAATTTAACTTGATAATCAAGTACTGTTGTCGTTAGATCTAGTCTGCATAGAGACTTGGCTGCGTCTTCATAAATGCCCAAAGCAAATCTATTACAAATGCCCTCTTTGAACTCCTTCCAAGTCACCACACCATCATTATTCTTAAGCAACCATCGGCACCATTGGATTGCTTCATCTTTGAGGAAGAAGTATGCAACTCTCACTTTTTCATCCCCTTGAATCTTATACACCTCAAAATAGTGTTCGATTTGAAAAATCCAGTTAAGGACATCCCCAGTCCCTGAAAATATCTGAACCTCCAGTTTTGGTGGTTTTGAAAAAAAAATTACCCCAATCGCATGCTCTCTATCAAGAACCTCCCTATCTCGATGATTACACATAAAGTTCCCACCCCCATCAAACCCAGGGTTTAGATCCTGCTTACCATTGGACTTCAGCGGTGGAACTTCTGAGGATTCTTGATTTGATCGCATCTCACCCATCCGCTGAGTTAACATTTGCATCTGTGCCAAAACCAACGGAATTTGAGAGACTTGAGCCGCAATTTCCTTAACCTGATTCTCCATTGTTGATACCCTGTCGTTCAAGAACTGATGGCTTTGTTGCCACCCAAAAGATGGAGCGAACCCAAGAACTCCTTCATTGATCGAATCTTGAGGAATCTCCCCTTCATCTTCCAGATTCGCGGTAGGATCATTTAGCTCTGATACCATTGATGCAGCTCTTCCCTTGTTCTTGGCCATTTCTATGGAGGAAAGGTGATGCTAGGTCGATGAGGTTGGTTAATGGAGGGTTAGAGAGAGAGATCATTCAAGAAGAAGAAGAAGATGAAGCAAAATCACACACACAGACCTCACAGCTCGTCTGTGGTCTTTTATAGACTTGAGTACGTGCAAGGCACGTAAATGGACAGGCCGTTTGAGCGGTTACAAATAGGGACCCACTTTAATCGATGGCTATAATATATTCAACTAAGATCCAAGGGCTCACAACTCCCCATACCCCTTCGCCTGACACTTTTACACTAAACCCCTCTTACTTACATTTATTACATTCTAATCTGATACAAGCCCAAATACAGATACCATCACACATTCAAATTTCCCGCTGCTTCTTCTACCTTTCTTCTGCACTCCCGACCTCTTCTCCCCTGCCATTGCCGCTGCTCTCTAACTGGTCTGTATCAGTATCCGTATATGCCTAAGAAATTTTCTTATTCATGTGAAACAACATTTCTAACCATCCATTTTTTGCTACAAGTTTTCAAAAGTAATGTAAGAATTTTGGTGCTTGATTAATTTTAAATATCTTTAAATTGTGTCTACTTCTGATTAAATTGGTCTATGTAGAATTTAGACTAACTGTTTGTTGGACAACTTAAGTTAGTTTGTCGCAGATTCTTGAGAAAAAGTGAATCCTGCTTATTGATTCTAAAGAGCCTATCCTATGATGATCATCTCAGAATTTACATTTGACCACTACACTATTCCTCTCAAAATGCATTTTTTCCATAGGAATATTTTAATGGCATGTAATTTCATGTACACCCGAACCCTCAAAATCCACAAATTTGTTAGCATCCCAAAAAACCCATATGAACAAAAAAAAGAGGAAAATTAAGTGAAGAAATGGAGGAATAAGAAATGAAAAGAGGAACAAGAAATGGAGGGTTAGTTTAATGCATAATTTTGAAATAAAGGAATATTCCTTGAGGTATGCTTACAACATTCCTTGAGTCAAGGTGGAAACTGTTCGATAAATAGTATCTTTGTTCGATGTATAAATATGATGAAAGGGAAATGCATGGTATATTCAAAAGATTCTACGAAGTTCGACCATGTATCTTCTCTTGCAATTTTACCCTCTCAAGATAAGAAATGTCTAATTCTGGTGAGTAGCTATGAATTGCCTATAGTTTAACTTGGAAACTGTGTTGTAGCTGTAGTGGATAAATGTCAGATTCATACAGTGTGCATTCTGTGTTGGTGTTTTCTGTTGTTTCATGGTCGTAATCAGCATCTCCATGAATCTTGCTTGCAAAGTGATTCATTTTAACACAATGCCATGCTTTTTCCCCTTCCATTAATGGGTGTAGGTGTTAAGCAGAATAACAACCAATAGTTACATAAAAACATGGCTCAATTATCAACTGGGGAGTTTCTGTATAGGGTCTCCTATGCTCCATTCAGTCAGAATGTGGCTGATAAACCATCGCCATATATAGCATTGTGTCTGCATATTTTTCATAACAAACAATAAAAGAAATTGTTTACAATGGCATTATGTTTTAGTTGTTCAGTTTGTAGTGTTCTTATCGTCCGATAGGCTTTGTTTTGAGTGTTGCATTTACTTCATCAGGACTGCTCATAGTTCAGATAGCACTGGTGTTGATAAAATTGTTGGAGCTATTAATAATTTGAATTGCTTTCCCTTAAAAGTTTTCCGTATCATGGGAAAAGATATTCCTGTTGTTAGGAATTTTATCTTTAGACCTATTAACTAGCTTTATCTAACTGCCAAAAGTTAGCACCTCAGTTGATCTTAATTATGTTCTTAGATGTGAGCTTATGACTGCTGGAACTGTATGGAAACAAGATACAAGAGATCCATAGCAGGCATGATATAGTTAAACCTCAATCCATTCTGCAACTTAAAGGTGATATATCCACTTAGCAATGTATGTTCTTCAATACTTATTATGGATGTTCTATTGTTAGTCCCATAAGTTATGCGCATTTAGCTGCACGATGCTAAAAGAGAAAATGATGAAGGAAAGAAAAGAAAGTTGGTGTGATGATTGATTGGGGAGCAACTATTATGTCTTGCTTCTCAAAGCAACCTACTATTTGAAAAGCAAAGTCCGATTGTTCTTTAATTTGCAGAGGTGTGCTGCAATAACTTTAGCAGTGAAACCTTGATCAGTGAAACCTTGATCAGTTATCAAATTGAACTTCATGTTATAGGTTTTTGTGTGTGCGGTGTGGGAGGGAGGAATAGAAATACTGGTATTTATACACTAGAATATGGCAACTAGCATTTGTATGAATGTAACAAGTTTTGATAAATGATCAATTAATTGTAGAGTCCTTCGATGGATGACTATGATTTATTTGGAGGAGCCTTATATAGTTGGTGCTAATGATTTTACAAAATATTGTTACAAAAAGATGGCACAAAATTCAGCGTGCTAATAGCAAGCTTTATTATGCAAATATGTTGGGGTGATAAAGAACATATTGTGTTCAAACCATTGAGTTTGAAGGCAATCTCTTTTGTACATCATCCATTTTGAAATGTATTGGTTTGAAAATAAATTTTCCTAAAAAAATATTAGTTTTGGTTTTTCTAATTATCATTGGTTTTGATTGATTGATTCCATTTTCATTAAAATGATTTTTCAGCCTTGATCTTGATTTTTCAGGTCCCAGTATGGCGGGTTTGGTCTTCTATCTAGCTGCATTCTTCATGTTCTCAAAATGTTTGTTATGTTTTCTGCTTTTTTTTATGTTGCTGTCTACTTTACTGGTGGAAGGTCTGATGGTTGGGTTTACACGTTTCATGTGAATCACTCTATGTACATATTTTGGGGAGTTGGGGCTAATAATGTTGTCTCTGTTATTAGTTCTACCGACATGTAGCCCTTTTCATGTAACTATGACTATAATCTTTTTTTTGATTATATATGTTGTTCTATCTGCACATCAAGTAGGTTACCGTGCTTTTGTATGTTGTACCTTTATTTTCAAATCCTTCCATTAGAGATTGATGTTATGACAGTTCCTGTAGGAATAAAGCAGGACCTGAAATGTTAAATTTAAATTGCAAGTGAGTGCACATGTACAATTGTCACTTACAGAATCGTAATGGTAATAATGTTGATAGTTTCTACTAGACAATCCATCCACCTTCCTGTGAACAAATGTAAACAATGCTGATGCAAAAGACTGATGATATAAATGTAAATATCTCATACACTGAAATATATCAGGAATTGGACCCAACAATCCTGTTTCAGAAAAATTTGCAATTGGCAGTCCAGTATATGGATATGGATATATTAACATAGAGTACATCAAGTTCTACTTGCAAATAAACATCTTTATAAATCATCCTTCACGAAGACGTGCATATATTTTACTGTTTATAGGGCTTTTCATATGCTGCATCGTTCATGGAGACATACCGTAGGCACGTACGCACGGGCAAACCTAGTCATACAATAGAACAATCAAGATCACATTATCAACAAGGCAAGCCCCAAATAGAGCTATTATTAATTAAAATAAATGGAAGAATATTCGAGCAAATGACAAAAGATTATGGTATTCATTTCACATATACATCACAACAAACTTTCTCTTTTTTTCTCTTTTAAATTCATACATGATTAACTACATAAAAATATGACAAGGGGGAACTAACTCATGCAGCTTGAGTCATTAACTGCATTTGCAAATGAATTTCTACATATGCCAGGCTCCAAATCAAATATGAAATCTCTTTATGTTCAGGTCACACAGAAAGGAATTTCCAATCCACCACTGATGTAGATTCACAATACTCTTTTTGAATTCCGAACTGCTGACAAATGATCCTGCAATATATAAATCAATAAACATCAAGGTCACTACATAATCCTACTTCAGAGTACACCAATGTCTACCAGCAAATAAACATCTATATAATTCATCATTCAAAAAGACGTGCATATATTTTACTGTTTACAGGGCTTTTCATATGCTGCATTGTTCACGAAGACATGTCATAGGCACATGCCCACGGGCTGACCTAGTACATATATATAATCATAAGTATCAAATACAACAGTGTACTTAAAAGATAGGAAGTCGGAGAGCATGATATTGCTAAAATGTTGAAGGATCTGATGCAATCTTACTTAGGCCTCTAAACTAACCCTGGCTAGAGAGACATGCATCTCCCCACCACTTATACGATAGTTTATGAACAAAATTGGTTAGCAATACAAACAAGTTAGAAGAGCAATATATATCCCTAAGTCATAGGGTATTACTTAATTAAACCAACTATTCTAGAAATTACTAATCCAAATACCCAAAATATGAACAAATATCAGCCTAGTGGGTCTAAACACAATGAAAGGAAACATTGTGTGGTTTCCTCGGGGATTCGGCGAGTTGTATGGACGCGGTTCGCCACTTGGTCACCCCCAAGGATAGGGCCTCAATGGAGCATAGGACCGTGGGGGATTTGGCCTTAGAGATTGCTAAGGTGAGTATGACGATATGTCTTCGATATCTCCTTCCTGCATAATTAGTTTCTTGTAGCATCGTTACTCTATTTTCGAGTTTGTGATTTCGGCTTGCTTCTTTGCAGGCCATCTGCCACTTAAGCCACTTGTTGAAACAATTGGTGGAGCATGAGAGGGAGCTGAAGGTGGTGCGAGATAGTGAGAGGGTTGAGCGGTCGAGAGCTTCAAGGGAGTTAGAGGCTACCACACTTCAAGCAGAGTCCAGGACACTCGAATTGCTTTGTTGGAGGCGGTGCTAGCCAAGGAGAAGGAATCCATCACTTTCGAGAAGGAGCAAGTCTCCCGAGAGAGGGGGTTGAGGGCCCAGGAGAAGGACACTGCAGTCAAAGAGAGAGATGCTGCAGTGCGGGATGCTCGGGAGGCGGTGAAGAAGAAGGTCGTGGGGTACATAGAGGGGAACATACTAAGGGGTATGCCAAGTCATTGGACGATGTGAGTGCACAGATCTCTGGCTTCGATCGCTCGAGGTACTCGCTGTTCCCTGATGAGAGAGTGGAGGAAGGAGAAGAAGAGGAGGTAGAGGGAGAGGAAGAGGAGGTGGGTCCCTCACCATAGTCGTCGGCAATGCAGGGATTGGAGGAGAGGTTGGGGGTGAATCTTACACTCTTGAGGTGCCACCGAGCGAGGTGGACCCTTGATTCCTTCATTCACCCCTCTTTTTTTATTATTGTCTTTGTATTTGCCAAACTGCAGACAAGCCACCGCTTTTGTAGTTCTACCTTTAAATAAATAAAAACTTTGACTGTTTTTGGGTTACTCCTTGAAAATTGAACGGGTTGTTGGTTTTTAAATGATCCTTTGCTCTTTCGTCTTAACAGATGGTCTTGTGTGTCGAGGATAGTCGTTACTTGGTTGAAATCAAACGCCTTCGAACAAAACTTCGAGCGGTAGAACTAGGGCTCAACTGCTCGCAAGAGAGTTTTTTTAAAGCGGAGACGGAGCTTGGCCATTTGAGAAGAGTATTGTCTCGGTGGGACATAGAAGCAATGTGTAAGGACGAAGTCTCAGAAGAGGTGCCCCCCATTGGTGTATAAGATCACCTCATGGGGGAAGCAGTTACTAGAGAGTCTTCGAGGGTCAAGCTCCTTCGCCACTCCTTACTCTCTGCTACTACCGAGAGGGACGGTTGAAGAACGTAGTGCTCGAGAGGAGCTTAGAAGTGGCTCATTTTAGAAGAACAGTTCTCGAGTTTTTTTGCGGGGAGCGTGCCTTATCTGAATTTTAAAGTGAGGGACTATTCTCTAAGAGAGAGGATAGTCGAACTGGAAATGGAAATTCATAAGCTGGAATGACTTCTAGATGGTGGTAACGTTAGGAGCAATTCATGTTCGTGTGAGGAGCATGCCCACGGAAGATCGTTTCATAAGCTGGCCCTACGCTTGCCTGAAGTCCCACGAAATCCAGGGGACGCTCAGAGCGGAGTGGCTGGTTCGCCTAGTGGGGCGTCAGTCAGAGGGGCGGCAAGAACAGTAGGCCCCAAAGGTACGACCCGGCTTGTGGGTCTGGAGATCTCCTCAAGAGGACACGGGAGAGCGGAATAGCGCTCGTGTGGCAGCTAAAAACTGCAGGCCGCATTGTCTCTTAAGTGGAGCGTCCCTCTTCCTAGAAGAAGTTAGGGAGATTTTTGTAATTTTGTAGAGACTGGTGTTTCAGTAAAGCTTGTAACCGGATTCTTCTTATGGAATAAGATTCTCCCAAATTTCTAAGAAATGTTTCTGTGAATCATATCTTCATAAACGCGTGCTATCTTTGTACTGTGAATTATTATTTTCAACAGTTGTAGGAGCAATTCCGATTTGCAAGCTACTTTGTGTTTGCTTGTTTGAAAGCGGCTAAAGTGGCGTTGAACCAAGTATTGGACTCCGAACTTGTCGTTTTAAGAATTTCAACAGTTGTGGGAGAAATTTTGAATGGTAAGCTACTCCACATTTGCTTGTTTACAAGTTGCTAAAGCAGAGTCGAACCAGGTGTTGGACTCCGAACTTGTCATTTTAAGAGTTTCAACAGTTGTGGGAGTAATTCCGAATAGTGAGCTGCTCCGCACTCGCTTGTTTGCAAGTTGCTAAAGCAGCATCGAACTAAGTGTTGGACTCCGAACTTGTCGTTGTAAGACTTTCAACAGTTGTGGGAGTAATTCTGAATGGTGAGCTGCTCCGCACTCGCTTGTTTGCAAGTGGCTAAAGAAGCGTCGAACCAAGTGTTGGACTCCGAACTTGTCGTTATATGTTTGTGGTCATTGTGACATGGACATGTATGCCTTAGGTTGGAAAAATAATTCGAATAGAAAAATAAACTAAGTCTTTTATTAAAGAGATACTAAGTGGTTGCTTCTAAGTTGCGAGCCTTTATTATATGATTTGGCCGTGTCATAAGCGTCGGCCTTATTGGAATAAAATAATTACAAAACGGGGAAACTAGCTTTCTTAGTACTTCATCAAGTGTTCAGCGTTCCAGGTTCAACAAAAAGACTTAGTTTCTCGCATATTTGGCGAGAAACCTACCTGGCATTGACCGTTAACTGGTCAGTGCTATTTCTCGCATTTTTCGTTCGGTTCTTCGACTGTTCGGCACGCTTTGCCGAACGAAGCGGCTGCTTTGGCGAACATAGTGATGTTGGTGAAAGTCTGTGTGGAGACACGTGGTCGTTGACCATTCAGCGCTATTTCTCGCATTTTTTGTTCGGTTCTTCGTCTGTTCGGCACGCTTCGGCGAATGTGGCAAACGGTTCGGCGAGCTTTGGCGAACATCTTTTGTGAACATTGGCGAATGCCTATGTGGTGACACGTGGCCGTTGACCATTGACTGGTCAGCGCTGACCATTTTGTCGCTTAGCCTTCCCCAACCGTTGCGATTCAATGTGTGTTGGGCTTCCTCTTTGTTTTCGAGGGCCCATTATCACCTCGACCAAAGAGCACGAGGCTCTTTATAACCCCCACCCCCCCCCCCCTCCCCCAACTTTCTCCTCACTTCTTCTCATTCTCATCCTCTCAAACTTTCTATTCTCCAGCGAAAACCTTCTCTAAAGAGATTCTAACAAAGTTTCTCGTCCTCTAGTGAGTAATTCCGACCGTGGTTGTCAAATTAAAGGTAAATTATTTTTAATTTAACAAAAAATTTCTACAGTCTCTTCAGGTGATGAGGCCTCCCCCTCTAGTCGTATGGAAGTGCAACCTCCAACTTCTTCTTCTTGAGTGGACAAGGGGAAGGGTGTAGCGGATTGGCCTTCACCTGTCGTGGGGACAATTATCAAGAGAGATAGGAGGATGCGGGAGTTCGGGAGACACTCGATCGCAGTGTCGCACATTGGGAGCGTTCGATAGTATACTGAAGAGGAGTTGAGACGAGTCGAACATGGCATGGAGTGATTCTATGAGGAGAACGGGCTGTGCGAGCGCTCTGAGGCTAACGACATCATCTCTATCCTCACCGAGGAAGACTTGGATACTATTTGAAGGTGTTACACGATCCTTCGGAGTTCGATCTAGTTTTGCCTGGTCCTGGGGTTAGATCTTGTTCTTCGCTCTCTTCAAACTTGTGTGTTCCCCTTCGATGCTTTTCAGGCGGGGCTTCGTCTCCCCCTTTTTCCTTTTGTAAGAGAAGTTTTGAGGTGGTGTGGTTTCGGTAGCATCCAGCTTATGCCGAACATATGGAGGCACATTACAGGGTTTGTGCTTCATTGTCAGGTTGCAGGGTTCGAACCCCGACTCAACGTTTTATGTATGTTGTACAAGATTCATTAGGATAGTAGATCGAAGTATCAAATCTATCTTACAGCCCGTAAGGGTGTGAAGCTAGTTGACAACCCCGATTCAGTGAAAGCTTGGATGACAAATACTTCTTGACACATAGTCGCGAGCCGTGGGATATCCCCACGGTATGGAGGGAGGATATGCCGTCGATGGCGAAGGCCGATCCGATTTTGAGTCCGAGGAGGAGGGTATTGTTGGCACTCTTTTGGACCGACTGATTTTGCACTGGAAAGAGATAACAGAGGAGTTCCTCTTTTGGGGGGTCTCAGCCAGATAAACCCTAGTACTCTTTTCTTTTATGTAAATCTTTATTCCCTTACTTGTATCTATCTTTTGCAATCGCCTTAACACTTTTCATCTTCTACTTGCAGGGGAGGCGAGTTTGGATTTTGACATCATGTCTAGGCGCTCAGGCCTGAGCGGTAGGCGCCCCAAAGAGAAGAAGAGGAAGATGGTAGCCATCAGGCCTTCTCCATCGAAGGCCGCTAGGAGCGAGGGAGGTGCCCCTCCAGTGGTGGGGTTTCCCATGCCACTTCAGATGTCCTTGCTGCGAGGGACTTCTCGCTTTCAGCTGCTCTAGCTCTTGAGCTCCCTCTCTTACAGCGGTGGCCGACGCAATCCTGACTAATGAGCTAAAGAAGATCTTCGTCCTTGATTGGCAAGTCAGGAGGCACGATGTTTCTTCGGGGATTCGGTGAGTTGTATGGACGTGGTTCGCCACTTGGCTACTGTAACACCCCGAATTCCAAATAAGTCCGAATTCGAAGTTCCACAGGATCCTTACACTTCACTTCGTACAATTTTACAAGGAATTTAAAACTTTTATATAATAATGTTTACATCAATACAGCGGAAGCAAATTACAACATATTGCATGAATAAAGACAACACTTGAAACAATTCTTTAAGCCGCATTCCTCTTTAGTCCTTTCATTTTATCCTGCATAGAAACTGTTGGCACGTTAGTTACATACAAATGATGTTAGGATATAGTACATCAATTTCTCTTACTTGAAAACACATATTTGATCACATACAAAGCTAAGGGGGACTATCTTATTGATGTCGTGTATGAAAGTGTACTTAGTCTTAAATGCAGTTACTTATTATTTCATGACACTAATGCACACTTGTTCGAACTTATGCATCCTATTCTACATAAAATCGAGGGCAAGCCCTTAACCGTTCTTCTTCTTGTAGGGTTGGATCCCTCGCTATGAGTTAAACTACCACGGTAACTACGGCAAGTATCCTAGATGTTCTATGAGTTACAAGCCCTTGTCCAGACATCCTAGAGGGAAATCCCACGTCATGACATGACACATCATGTAGACAGCCTATGGACAATTCGCCTTCGTTATGGAACAATGGCACTACGTATGCACCAAGCACCCTACAAGCGTCGCCACGGTCCCGATAATTCCGGAGATGTATTCATGTCATGACATGATGCATCATGTAGACAGCCTGTGAACACTCTCACACCGTAGATCTGATACCTTCATACTTGTGTTTTTCTCTTACTTTCATCACATCTTCACTATGTGTCTAATCCTTAGATAATTGAATCATGAATAAAATTAACACCCAAGAGTTAGCATCACCTCTACACCGGACTTAACCATCAATTGATAACGACGACCCAAATCTTGGTCTTTTTCTACAACATTCATTTTTCAAGAATTCATTCATGCCGGTATGAGGACTTAGCTACACTCTAGTTCTTAACTTCTTTTTCATGTTCACCAAAAATGAGTGTTTACACTCACAAAATTTCCACATTTCATCATGATTTTTTAATTTCATTTTCCATGCACACTTGCACATATTTAACATCCAATTTCATATTTAATTTACTACATCTCACAATTTAATCTCCACATAATTTCTTGCATTCACATTTTTCCTCTTTCTTTAATTATGTTAAAACCATATTTTAAAGAAAATTCATCAAGTTCTTTAATCCATTTTAATATAAAGACCACATCTAATCTTCACAAAATACATAAAATGTTGTAGAATTATTTTTTTCATAAAGTGTAAATAATATTTGTAGAATAATAAAATTTCCCCCCAATTTTTATCTCTCCTAAAACTCATCAGAAACTCACAAATCGAGTTTTTTATATAAAAAAAGATACAAAACCCAAATAAAAAGGCAGAGCCCGGATTCGAACCCAGAGCCAAACCCCCGCCCATGAACAGTAATAGACCCAAAGCGCACCCAAAGTCCACTTGGTCCTGAGTGACTAACCGATATGAAAAGGGTTACATTTTTTATATGCCGATTATACTGTATTTGAGATAAAATTGAATTTTAAGAAAAACAGAGTCTCGAACCCAAGACCTCTTGCACTGTATACAGCGCCTATAACCCACACCGAAAGCCAGTATGCCCAAACTCGATTTCTATTATAGTTAAGAGTCGAATTAATTATGTATCTACTGTCTGTTTATAAAGTTCTTTTACAAAATTCGATTTCTTAATACACTAGTATTTTTCAAATCAAATTTGTCTAGATTATTTTCCTTAAAAGTAAAACAGTGTAGCTGCAATTTACTCTTAGTTTTTAACGTTAAAATAAGTTTTTCTTTACAACTTATAATTAAAGAATATCTTGTCGACTTTAAAATGCACTATAGTTCCATCTCAAACTACCAATATAGAATCTACTAAATATGGGTTCTTGTTCTTTTTTTTCTTCCATTCTACAAGAGTCTCGCCATCACATCCACAACAATTTATTTATTTAGCAACTAAACATGTTAATATCTATTCATCTCAATCTACAACTATCATATTAATGTCCATTCATCTACAACTAAACCATTCATTCAACAAGATCATCACACTAGCATGGTTCACTTACAAATAGATATTCTAGCATGAACTTCAATCATTAAACACCATGATCAGTTTTAGTTTCCTAATCACAATCAAATTTTTCTCTTTTCTCTGGTAGTCTTTTTAGGCAAACACATGCCAGTTTTAGTTAATTTCCTTAGTATGTTAATGAATTTAAAATCCCTAGCATGGTATCTACATTAAAAGTAGAGAAATCACCCACCTTTTGGAAGAACAAAGAAAACTTTTAAAGAACTCCTTGAAAGTACGATCGTCCCTTCTCCTCCTAGCTTGTGCAACTCCAAGCCTCCTCCTCCTAGCAAAGCATGAACCCGAGCCTCCTTGATGGTGCTAGCCGGCCACCCAAGATGCAAGAGCACTCACATACGAACACTCAATATTTTTCTCACACAACTCTATCTTTTCTCTTACACAAATTCTATATTTTCTCTTTTGATATTTCTAAGTGCAAAGAGAAATGAAACACTAATGGGGCTATTTATACAAAACTCAAGACAAAATGAAGGGTGGAGATGAGTTTGGATGGAGGGTTTAGATGCATTTGGGAGTTAGAAGAACTACCCATCATCAAGTAACCACTCTCCACTTTCTCCACTCTCTCCACTCTCTCCATGCCTAAGGCCGACCATCCCCCTTGTGTCCCATTGCACGTGCATGTGCAATGCACATGCCTTTATATGCACACTAGTTAAGTTGTACATTTGTTAATTGTTTATTTATTTGTTACATGATCAAGTCTACCCTACAAGTTGTATTAATTACTAATAAAATTAACTAGTGGGCTAATTAGGTGGGCTAAAACCATGAGCTTTTAATTAATTAATTAATTTGGATGGGCTAGAGTTAAGTTATTAGGCCTAGGATTTAATAAGAGGCTTTTTGAAAGGAGAAAAAAATATTTGTTCATGTCATAAGAATAGTTTGTTAAGCTATAAATATACATTAATTTGCACGTGCAAAACACGTGAAAACAAATGATTTTTTTTTAATTTAATTATTTGAAAATTTAGGATGCTACAATACTCCCTCCTTAGAATAGTTCTGTCCCCGGAACTACGCTTAAAGAGTGAGAAAACCAAAACATAAAAGAAGGAAGGAAAACAATACAATCAAACAAAGATTTCGGGATGATCCTTCAGCATCCTCTCATCGGATTCCCAAGTAGCCTCTTCAACCAACTGGTTTCTCCAGACTACTTTGACCATCGGTATCGTCTTGTTCCTCAAGACTTTCTCCCGACGATCCATGATCTCAACCGGCCGCTCAATGTAGCTCAGATCTAACTGCAAACCCTCCGGCAATTCGAACAAATGATGACTTGGATCTGGAATGTAACCTCTCAATATAGACACATGGAAGACATTGTGCACCTGATACAACTCTTCCGGTAACTCCAACCGGTAAGCAGTTTTTCCAATCCTCTTCAATATCTTATAAGGGCTTATGAACATTGGGGCTAATTCCCACCTTTGCCAAAACGAATCACACCTTTACTAGGTGATACATTCAGGAAGACAAAGTCACCTTCCTCGAACTCAAGGTCCCTCCTCCGGTTGTTGGCATAACTCTTCTACCTACTCTGAGCATCCACTAACCTCTTCCTGATCAAATCGATCTTTTCCGAGATCTACTGCACGATCTCGGGCCCAAGCATCTGCCGCTCCCCCACTTCAAACCAGAAAACCGGCATCTGCACTTCCTGCCATACAGAGCTTTATACAGCGCCATACCGATACTAGTCTGAAAACTATTATTGTAGGCAAACTCTACCAGAGCTAGATGCCTTTCCCAACTGCCTCCAAAATCTAGAACACAACACCGAAGCATATCCTCCAGAACTTGATTGACCCTCTCAGTCTGCCCATCGGTCTGAGGATGGAAGGCAATGCTCAAAGCTGTCTGAAGACTCCTCCAGAAATGCGAAGTGAACCGCGCATCTCGATCAGACACAATGGTCAACGGAACACCATGAAGCCTGACGATCTCCCCAACATACAGCTCGGCTAACTTATCCATAGACGAAGTGTGTTTCATTGCCAAAAAGTGAGCCGATTTGGTTAGTCAATCGACTATGACCCAAATCGCATCATTACCCTTCGAACTCTTGGGCAAACCCGTTATGAAATCCATACTGATGTTATCCCGCTTCCACTCCAGAAAGGGTAACGGTTGTAATAAACCTCCTGGCTTTTGATTTTTGGCTTTCACCTGCTGACAAATCTCACACCTCGCCACAAACTCAGCCACATCCTGCTTCAAACCTGACCACCAGAAATGTTGCTTGATGTCCTTGTACATCTTGGTGCTCCCAGGATATACAGACAAAAGAGTGGCATGTGACTCCTGAAGAATACTCTCTCTCAAATCTGATTGATCCGAAACACATAGCCTCTCTCTAAACCACAACACTTCATCCCTGATCTGAAACTCTGAAAATCTGCCCTGCTCTTTCATCTTCTGAATCTCTACATCTCTCTTCTGACTTGCTATAATCCTTTCATTCAGCGTGGGCTGAAGCCTCAGTTGAGCCAAAGATGCTCCCAATCTTGGCAAAACTATCTCAATTCCAGCCTGATCCAACTCCTCTGCAAGATGCCTCTGGGTCGTGATCAAACGAGCCAAACTGCTTTTACGGCTAAGTGCATCAGCAACAACATTAGCCTTACCCGGATGGTACTTAATCTCAAGACGCATGTCCTCAAGTACTTCCAGCCATCTCTGTTGCCTCATATTCAGGTCCTTCTGCTGATAGATGTACTTCAAGCTTTTATGGTCCGTATACATGTTTAATTTCTCACCGTATACGTAATGCCTCCATTGTTTCAAGTCGAAGATAATCATAGCCAACTCCAGATCATAAGTCGGATAATTCTTCTCATGCGGTCTTAGTTGCCTAGACCCATAAGTGATTACGTTTTCCTCTTGCATCAAGACACACCCAAGCCTACGATGTGAAGCATCGTTGTAGACATCATACTCAACACATGCTCTAGGCAAAGCTAAAATGGGAGCAGTAGTCAATTTCTCTTTCAACTCCTGAAAGCTTGCCTCGCACTGCTCAGTCCACTTGAAATTTACATTCTTCTTGGTCGACCAGTGAGCGGCATGGCTATCTGAGCATAGCCTTGAATAAACCTCCTGTAGTATCCAGTTAGCCCAAGGAAGCTTCTGATTTCCTTCACTGTAGTAGGCCTTGCCCAATCTTTCACTGCTTCTATCTTCTGAGGATCAGTTGCCACTCCCTCCTTAGAAAGAAGGTGACCCAGAAATACCACTTCAGATTTTCAGAAATCGCACTTGGATAACTTGGCATATAACTCGTGCTCTTGAAGCTTCTTCAGAACCTCAGCCAGATGCTCAGTGTGCTCCTCTTCTGACTTGGAGTACACAAAAATATCTTCGATGAACACCACGATGAAAGAATCAATAAACGGCCTCAGAACTCTGTTCATCATGTCCATAAAGATTGCCGGTGCATTCGTCACTCCAAATGGCATAACTAAGAATTCGTAATGCCCATGTCGAGTTCTAAATACAGTCTTATGCACATCTTCTACTTTCACTCGAACCTGATGGTACCCTGATTGAAGGTCTATTTTAGAGAAAATAGCTGCTCCTTGTAGACGATCGAACAGGTCACCAATTCGTGGAATAGGATATTTATTCTGAACAGTCACCTTATTCAGCTCCCGGTAATCGATGCACATCCTTATCGACCCGTCCTTCTTCTTCACCAACAACACCGGTGCTCCCCAAGGTGACGCACTCGACTGAATAAAACCTTTCCCCTAAAGTTCCTCAATCTATCGTTTAACTTCATCTTGCTCCATAGGTGACATCCTATACGGTGCCTTGGAAATAGGTGCACTCCCCAGCTGAGTGGTGATGCTGAACTCTACATCACGATGCGGGGGTAACCCAGGTAAATCCTCCAAGAACACAGTCGGGTAACCCCGAGCCACTGGAATCTGCTGCACCTCCACCGGAATCTTCTTCTTGCTGATAGCTGCCACCAAACATGAACATCTCTTATTTCCCTGGAAAGTGACTTCAGGACCTCCTAGAGCCTTCACTGTTACTTCCTTGGTCTTACACTCGATGTTCGCACTGTACACCGACATCCAATCAATGCCAATGACAACATCGAACCCTAGGATATTCAGCTCGATCAGATAAATCCCAAAACCCCTGACTCCAATCTCAATCTTGCAGTCTGCGTAATACCGATCAGTGGTTAAAGCCTCTCCTGATGGAGTAGCTACTGCTAGGACCTTGCCTGGAAAGACCTTCGGTTTGACTCCCAAGACTTCAGCAAATTTAGGAGATACAGAAGTATGAGAGGATCCAGTATCGAAAAGAATAACATCTTTCTTTCTATTTAATAAAAGTTCTCATGTTACATAATAAACTCCTATTACAGAACAGTCTTTACTAAGTAAAACAGGGAAAAAGAACAACATAAACTTTTAAAAATCCGCCCCCGTACTATTAATGACGTGATCCACTTTATCAGCGTCGGCCTCAGACAAAGCGAATACCCGCCCCTGCTGGTACGGCTTCTTCCCAACCTGCTGTGGTGGTCCATTTCGGGTGAATTCTGTTGCTTGGGATAGTGAGATCTGTAATGACCTGTCTCTCCACAATTGAAACAAGTGGGCATAGGAGGTCTCACCCAACCATTTTCGGGTCTTCCAGCAATATTGACAGCGTTCGCCCCTGTAGGTTTGAATGTTTGAGCTGGCGAATGCCTCCTGACGTTCCAAAAACTGCGGGCATCTTCCTGAAATTCTAGTTGTTCCTCCGGTTCTGGGCAGCATGAAACTGCTCCATATCTTCCTCTATAGCTGCAACTCGTTTGACTAGCTTGTCAAACCTCCTGATACCAAGGGGTATCATCCTTGATCTCAGACTCGGCCTCAATCCGTGCTCGAACTTTTGAGCTTTCTTCGCCTCGTCCATCACAAGTTCGGGTGCATACCTCGAAAGTTGAGTAAACCTTGTCTCATACTCCCTGACAGACATGCCTCCATGCTGCAGTGCCAGGAACTTCATCGCTTTCTTCTCTTGGATGTTGGATGGAAAGTAGTGATTGCGGAACTCTTTCAAGAATTCCTCCCAGCCGATAACACCATTTCCCATTGTCTGCTTCGTAGACTGCCTCCAAACAGATGCGTCCTTCTCGAACTGCAATGTAGCCAGCTTCACCTTGCTTCCTTCTAGAGTTTCCAAGACTTCAAAGATAGTCTCGACTTGCCTAATCCAATTGTCAGCTGCATCTGGGTCTGACTTCCCTTCGAACACTGGCGGCTTCATTCTTTTGAATGATTCCACAAGTTTGATTGCCTTGGGAACAGGGTTTGCAGGCATCCCCCTATGGTTTTGGTTCATGGTGACGGCATTGAGGGTCTGATAGACTCTGACCAACTCCGTTTCCAAGTCGAGTCCACAACTGGGCCCTTCTCCATTCCTTGCTCTTCTTCCAGCCATACTCTGAGTCAAAGGATCCATCAAATTCGAAGTAGAAAAAATGAATTTAAATCAACTTTTTCAATTCATTGAATTCAAACTTTGTACATTCAAATTTAAAACATCTTCTGACATCAAGCGAAAAACATTGAGATGATACAACATTCTAATCCCTACGGTTCCTCTTGGCTACTCTAAGCTCTTCCCGTAGTTCTGCTACCTCTTCCTTCAGCACATCATACATGTTCTTTACTTCTCGAGTTCCCAAACACGATGACTGAGGGTTGCAATGTTCTCCTTGAACTTCGCACACTGGGCCTGCAATTGGTCTGCTCTATCCTTCTGAGACTCTACTTGCCTCTGAAGAGATTCGATGCGATCTCTCGGAACTGGTTCTTCCTCGTCGGATGAAATGTCTGACGAGTCCGGAGGCGGAGTGATCTCCCGGGACTCGAGTAATTCTCCTTCATATTCCTTGGGATCTTCTTCATTGGAATCTCCTTGTCCAGGGTAGTAGACCACTTCGATTATATGCCAATCACCATCGCCTGCTGGGTTGTGGTGGTTCGCCATCTTGAGGGAAGGAGAAGAAGAATCATCAATCATAGAGCAAAACAAATGTAAGTAGCATACATTTAAATCTCTATACCTAACAGACACTCTAATATCCACTCTAGGGTGTCGTTCCTTATAAATTGTACTACTTGGAAGCGTGGCTCTGATACCACTCTGCAACACCCCGAATTTCAAATAAGTCCGAATTCTAAGTTCCACAGGATATTTACACTTTACTTCATACAATTTTACAAGGAATTTAAAAATTTTATATAATAATATTTACATCAATACAGAAGAAGCAAATTATAACATATTACATGAATAAAGATAACACTTGAAACAATTCTTTAAGCCGCATTCCTCTTTAGTCCTTTCATTTCATCCTGCATAGAAACTGTGGGCAAGTTAGTTACATACAACTGACGCTAAGATATAATATATCAACTTCTCTTACTTGGAAAACACATACTTGATCACATACAAAGCTAAGGGGGACTATCTTATTGATGTCGTGAGTGAAAGTGCACTTAGTCTTAAATGCAGTTACTTATTATTTCATGACACTAATGCACACTTGTTCGAACTTATGCATCACATTATACATAAAATTGAGGGCAAGCCCTTAACCGTTTTTCATCTTGTAGGGTTGGATCCCTCGCTATGAGTTAAACTACTATGGTAACTACGGCAAGTATCCTAAATGTTCTATGAGTTACGAGCCTAAGTCCAGACAGCCTGGAGAAAAATTCCACGTCATGACATGATGCAACACGTAGACAGCCTATGGACAATTCGCCTCTGTCATGGGATAATGGCAGAACGTAGTCACCAAGCACCCCACAAACGTCGCCACGGTCTGGATAATTCCGGAGATGTATTCACGTCATGACATGACGCTTCATGTAGATAGCCCGTGAATACTCTCACACCGTAGATCCGACGCCCTCATACTTCTGTTTTTCTCTTACTTTCATCACATCTTCACTATGTGTCTAAACCTTAGATAATTGAATCATGAGTAAAATTAACACCCTAGAGTTAGCATGACCTCTACACCGGGCTTAACCATCAATTGATAACAACGACCCAAATCTTGGTCTTTTTCTACAACATTCATTTTTCAAAAATTCATTAATGTCGGTATAAGGACTTAGCTACACTTTAGTTCTTAATTTCTTTTTCATGTTCACCAAAATTGATTGTTTATACTCACAAAATTTCCACATTTCATCGTTATCTTTTTATTTCATTTTCCATGCACACTTGCACATATTAAACATCGAATTTCATATTTAATTTACTACATCTCACAATTTAATCTCCACATAATTTCTTGCATTCACATTTTCCCGCTTTCTTTAATTATGTTAAAACCATATTTTAAAGAAAATTCATCAAGTTCTTTAATCAATTTTAATATAATGACCACATCTAATCTTCACAAAAAACATAAAATATTGTAGAATTATTTTATTCATAGTGTCTAAATAATATTTGTAGAATAATAAAAAATTTCCCCAATTTTTATCTCTCCTAAAACTCATCATAAACTCAGAAATCAAGTTTTTTTATAAAAAAAAGATACAAAACCCAGATAAAAGGCAGAACCCAGAGCCAAACCCCCGCCCATGAACAGTAACAGACCCAAAGCGCACCCAAAGACCACTTGGTCTTGAGTGACTAACCGATATGAAAAGGGTTATATTTTTTATATGCCGATTATACTGTATTTGAGGAAAACTCAAATTTTAAAAAAACAGAGTCTCGAACCCAAGACCTCTTGCACTGTACACAGCGCCTATAACCCACACCAAAAACCAGTATGCCGAAACTCAATTTCTGTTATAGTTAAGAGTCGAATTAATTATGTATCTACTGTCTGTTTATAATGTTCTTTTACAAAATTCGATTTCTTAATACACTAGTATTTTTCAAATCAACTTTGTCCAGATTATTTTCCTTAAAAGTAAAACAGTGTAGCAGCAATTTACTCTTAGTTTTTAACGTTAAAATAAGTTTTTCTTTACATCTTATAATTAAAGAATATCTTGTCGACTTTAAAATGCACTATAGTTCCTTCTAAAACTACCAATATAGAATCTACTAAATATGGATTTTTGTTCTTTTTTTCATTCTACAAGTCAAGCCGTCACATCCACAATAATTTATTCATTTAGCAACTAAACATGATAATATCTATTCATCTTAATCTACAACTATCATAGTAATGTCAATTCATCTACAACTAAACCATTCATTCAACAAGATCATCACACTAGCATGGTTCACTTACAAATAGATATTCTAGCATGAACTTCAATCATTAAATACGATGATGAGTTTTAGTTTACTAATCACAATCGAAATTTTCTCTTTTCTCTACTAGTCTTTTTAGGCAAACACATGGCAATTTTAGTTAATTTCCTTAGTATGTTCATGAATTTAAAATCCCTAGCATGGTATATACTTTAGAAGTAGAGAAATCACCTAGCTTTTTGAAGAACAAAGATAACTCCTAAAGAACTCCTTGAAAGTACGATCGTCTCCCTTCTCCTCCTAGCTTGTGCAACTCTGAGCCTCCTCCTCCTAGCAAAGCACGAACCCGAGCCTCCTTGATGGTGCTTGCTGGCCACCCAAGATGCAAGAGCACTCACATACGAACACTCAGTCTTTTGCTCACACAACTCTATCTGTTCTCTTACACAAATTCTATCTTTTCTCTTTTGAAATTTCAAAGTGCAAAGAGAAATGAAAGACTAATGGGGCTATTTATACACAACTCAAGGCAAACTAAAGGGTTGAGATGAGTTTGGATGGAGGGTTTAGATGCATTTGGGAGTTAGAATAACTACCCATCATCAAGTAACCACTCTCCACTCTCTCCACTCTCTCTATGCCTAAGGCCTGTAACGCCCTGATTTCCATACACTGGAAAACCGTGACATAAGCCAGAATCTTTTCCTTCTATTAGCCACAATACACAGAAAAACAGGATAATTTAAAACTTTTTATTCAACACAAATGTATTACATGTCCGAATGTTGTAAAACTACAATACATTATATCAGTGTTACAATAATGCCATACAAACCCAAGTGTTACAAACTTTCAGTAAAAATTACATCAGAGTACAATGACTAATATATAACACTTGGTACTTTTACTTGCATCTTCTCAACATAAATAAATTTACAACAGATGTTACAATTGAAATAAAGTCAACACTTTGCTCCTCTTTCCTTGAATCTTCCTGAATCCTGTACCTGTAGTTTTGTAATCCAGTACCTGTAATTTTGCAATCCAGTACCTATTGAAGTGGGGACATAAGTACATATGCCGACGCTTTAAGGCTGATGACTAGCAGCGAATCTCAACTTTAAACAAACAGATTGATGAAAAGAGAAACGTGTATATATAATTTATGTGTCAGTGTATGCTATGTCTTAGAATCTAATGTAGGATTAACTAATGCAATGATGCTCTTATTCTAATGCAAACAAGTCTCCGGAACAGTATGCAACCAATATCTATATATGCCCAAAACAAGTCATTTCTTCATATATAGGGATTTGAATCCGTGCTGTGAATTCTACTCTTGTACTCAACCTGTTTCTGAAGATACAGCGTGACTGATGAGTTTGCCCTGAAACGGTCTAATTCCGCCATTTGCAGTCATATAGTGGATCCCTGTTTGCCACTATTGTCTGGCATACCGGACCTCACTCAAAAATCTGACGAACGCAGGGTATCTACAGCACAGGTTACCTCGAAATATCCCCTGTGGCCCCCTAGTAGATAGACCGTAGTCTATGGCTTGTTCGCCTTTCTGATATAGAGCATGACAGAGTTTCAGGGGTTCATCTCCTAGCTCTGATAGGAATCTCTCCCGCCCTTATCATGGCACTTTAGAAATTAACAGACGAGACACGGATCCCGTGCTCCCAACTCGTGAGAAGGCACAGACCGTATCTCTTTAACAGGAAGGGTACAACCAATAACACCTCCTAGTGTTGGCCTATAGAACAGGTCGGATCATAAGGTATCACCCATAATACCAACTCTTTCCCTTCGGCGAAAATGATAATAAATAAGGGTTAAGTAGTAATAGTTATAAGTTACTACCCTAACGATGTCACTAACCCTAAACAATCCGAGGGATGACAACAGTACTAACACAACATGCTAGGTCTTAAGTTAGACTTCGCAAGATAACTCTACTAGGTGCTCAACCTAGACTTACCAGAATCTCTAAGGATCTTGTTCATAGCCTTTCGATCCAAGACCCCGGCAATACGAATGTATTTGCATGCTACTGTCCTGAACTTGGATTCCGTTTACACTCTTGGCCCGCGATCAACCTACACCGGTTAAGATCTGACGGTGCACGAGGGGTGACTCGTCCACAGTCCATGAGGAGTAAAATAAATACACGTCTTGATGGTCAATGGCTCCTAGGGCGATGATGTCACCCTGGACGAGCACAATAACTACGTACTAGCTAATAAGCTACATACAAGCAAAATAACTTACATACGAGCCAACTAACTATGTATGAGCCGAACGAATTATATACGAGCCAACTAGCTATGTATGAGCCAAACGAATTACATACGAGCCAACTAGCTAAGTATGAGATAAATGAATCATATAGAAGCAACCATAAAAGTCTTCTAACAACCTAGAAGCAAAATAACATGCTACTTGCAAAACTTGATCTTTTATATTTAGAAGCAATAGAAGAATCTTCTAATAGCCCAATATAAACATACTACTAATGAAAACTTGATCAAAAGCAACAGAAAAAGTCTTCTAACAGCCTAGAAGCAATTAAACATGCTACTCTGATCAGAATTCAACAAAATTAGACTTTTTAAAAAGGTGAGAACATCTACTACAAATCCTAGTTGAAAAATTTCTCAGATTAAGTCAATAAGAGGTAGAAAACGTCGAACAACCTAAGCAGCGAGCTTCAGCCAAAAAGGCCAGCTGCTGTGACTTTGTAAAAGTGATAACTCCTACTCCGCTTATCGGAATCTAAACAAATAGGACATTTTGGAAAGTTGAGAACCTCTAATAAAACTCTCTAGTTGAGAACTTTCTCAGATTCATTCAATAAAAGGTACAAAAACTTCAAACAATCCAAACAGCGAGCTTCAACCAATTAAGACAAGCTGCTGTGACTTGTAAAGGTCATAACTCCTACTCCACTTATGGAATCTAACCAAATAGGACATTTTGAAAAGGTGAGAACCACTACTACAACTCTCTAGTAGAGAACTTTCTCATATTCAGTCAATAAAAGGTACAAAAACTTCGAAAAATCCAAACAGCGAGCTTTAGCCAATTAAGGCTAGCTGCTGTGACTTGTAAATGTCATAACTCCTACTCCGCTTATCGGAATCTAACCAAATATGATATTTTTGAAAGGTGAGAAACTCTACTACAACTCTCTAGTTGAGAACTTTCTGAGATTCAGTCAATAAAAGGTACAAAAACTTCGAACAATCCAAACAGCGAGCTTCAGCCAATTAAGGCCAGCTGTTGTGACTTGTAAAGGTCATAACTCCTACTCCGCTGATCAGAATCTAACCAAATAGGACATTTTGAAAAGATGAGAACCTCTAATACAACTCTCTAGTTGAGAACTTTCTCAGATTTAGTTAATAAAAGGTACAAAAACTTCGAACAATCCAAACAGCGAACTTCAGCCAATCAAGGCCAGTTGCTGTGACTTGTAAATGTCATACTCCTACTCCGCTTATCGAAATCTAACCAAATAGGATATTTTGGAAAGGTGAGAAACTCTACTACAACTCTAGTTGACCAATTTTTCAGATTCCTTGTGCAACTCAAAATTCAGTCCTTTGAACACAATTCAAAACAACAAAAAGCACAGCCAAAAGCTGAAACTTCCAAAGCTCATAACTTTTGCTATACTCGCCGGAATCGAATAAAATTGGGCTTTCTAGAAAGGGGAAAACATACACTACAACTTTCTAGTTGACCACTTTTCCAGATTCCGTATAGAGCTCAGAATCCAGCTCTTTGAACATAATACAAAAACAACAAAAAGCACAGTAAAAGCTGAAACTTGTAAAGCTTATAACTTTTGCATGCTTATCGGAATCTAGCGAAATTGACCTTTTTGGAAAGGGGAGAACATCTACTACAACTTTCTAGTTGACCACTTTTCCAGATTCCTTATAGAGCTCAAAATCCGGTTCTTTGAACAAAATTCAAGAACATCAAAAGACAGCTCAAAGCTGAAAACTTGTAAAGGTCGTAAATTTTGCTATACTTATCGGAATCTAACAAAATTGGGCTTCCTGGAAAGGGGAGAAAATCTAATACAACTTTCTAGTTGACCACTTTTCCAGATTCCTTATAAAGCTCAAAATCCAGCTCTTTGAACATAATACAAAAATAACAAAAAGCACAGCAAAAACTAAAACTTATAAAGCTTATAACTTTTGCTATACTTATCAGAATCTAGAAAAATTGGGCTTTCTGGAAAAGAAAGAACAACTACTATAACTTTCTAGTTGACCACTTTTTCAGATTCTTTATAGAGCTCAAAATCCAGCTCTTTGAACAAAATTCAAGAACAACAAAAGACAGCTCAAAGCTGAAAACTTATAAAGGTCGTAACTTTTGCTATACTTATTGGAATGTAACAAAATTAGATATTTTGGAAAGCTCGGAACATCTACTACAACTCTCTAGTTGAACACTTTTTCAGATTCAATCAATAAGATGTGCAAAAACTTCCAACCATCAAGACAATGAGCTTCAGCAAAAAAAGCTGGCTGTTGAGATTTGTAAAGCTCATAACTTTTGCAATGCTTATCGGAATCTAAGAAAATTAGCCATTTTGGAAAGGAGAGAACATACACTACAACTTTCTAGTTGAACACTTTTTCAGATTACGTAAGGAACTCAAAATCCAGTCCTTTAAACACAAGTTGAATCAACCAAAACAGCAGTTTTGTTGCAAAACTCGCTGTTTTAGGGAAACGATTTGTTTAACCCATCAATTTAACTCAGAAAATTCTATAAAGTTAGAGCATGATAATAGCACATATGAGAACCTCTCAAATTAATTTGGATTCAAAATTCCAACTTTAGCACAAGTAATTAGTTCTAACCATTAAAGCTACATACTAGTTTCAAGATTGGGTTTTTAGAGTTCTTATTAAGTTCTAACCCCTCAATCTTTATATGCCATTTATTCTAGTCCAAGTTCTTCAATAAGCACATGAAAATAGTCCAATTTGTTAACATAACAAGCAATAACAATAATAATAATAAGCAAAAGAAGTTGAGAACCCCCACCCAACGATTGGAAGAACTTGCTAGTTTTTCCTTCTCCTTCCTTGCTCATTGTTCTTGCTCCTCTTCAAGAACACCCTTAAGAAATGAACCCACTCTATTTTGATTTGATTTTGATCTCTCTTTCTTTTCTTTCTTTCTCAACTTCTTTCTAAAATAAAACGAGTAAAACAACTAGAAGAAAATCTAATTGAGAAGGAGATGAGATGAAAGCACAAATGAAGAATGGGCTTTGCACTTTGAGGGTTGACCGGCCAAGGGTAAAGGGGGTGGGGGGGTTATAGGTGAAGGGGAGTTAGGTTTGTGGTTGAGAAGAGTCCACTTGTTCTCATTCTCATGGCTTAACAAATTTGAGATCAATTTGCAATTTTAAATTGCAATCACACCCTAATACAATCCTAACCTTTCATTTGATCATGATTGATAAAAAATAAGAGGTATTTTCCCAAAATCACATACTGCATGATTTCGTACAAACGTATGAAATCGATACAGTACATATGCGTACATATATCTGTCTATACAGATAATTTTTATTAGTTAAAATGAATAATCTTTATCAAAAATATTTTAATTCAGAAATAATAATAAAAATAATTTTATTACCAGCTCGGAAGATTTTAGTACAAATTTGATACAATACAGATGTGTACAGACGGGTATATATATATAGAAAATGTTTATTAGTAAAACTGAGTAATATCCACCGAAAATATTTCAATTCTGAAAATAAAAAATAAAATAATAATTTATAATATCAACACGAGATTTTACAAACATTTTCTCAAAAACGCATTTTACAGGATTTTGTACAAGTACACAAAACCGATACAATACATATATATACTTACTAGTATATATATACAGATAACTTTTTATTAGTAAAACCAAGAAATTTCCATAAAAATATTTTAATTTTAAAAATATTTGTAATACAAATATAATATCCAACCGGGATATTACAAGGCCGGCCACCCCCCTTGTGTCCCATTGCACGTGCATGTGCAATGCACGTGCCTCTATATGCACACTAGTTAAGCTGTACATTTATTAACTGTTTATTTATTTGTTACATGACCAAATCTACCCTACAAGTTGTATTAATTACTGATAGAATTAACTAGTGGGCTAATTAGGTGGGCTAAAAGCATGGGCTTTTAATTAATTAATTAATTAATTAATTTGGTTGGGCTAGAGTTAAGTTATTAGGCCTAGGATTTAGTAAGAGGCTTTTAAAAAGAGAAGAAAATATTTGTTCATGTCATAAGAATAATTTTTAAAGCTAAAAATATACATTAATTTGCACGTGCAAAACACGTGAAAACAAATGAAAAATTTTATATTTAATTATTTGAAAATTCAGGATGTTACAGCTACCCCCAAGGATAGGGCCTCAGTGGAGCACGGGACCGTGGGGGATTTGGCCTTAGAGATTGCTAAGGCGAGTATGACGGTACCTCTTCGAAATCTCCTTCCCGTGTAATTAGTTTCTTGTAGAGACGTTACTCTAATTTCGAGTTTGTGATTTCGGCTTGCTTCTTTACGAGCCATCTGCCACTTTAGCTACTTGTTAAAACAAGTGGCGGAGCAGGAGAGGGAGCTGAAGGTGGTGCAAGATAGGGAGAGGGTCGAGCGGTCGAGAGCTTCAAGGGAGTTAGAGGCTACCGCACTTCGAGCAGAGACCCAGGACACTCGAATTGCTTTGTTGGAGGCAGCACTAGCCAAGGAGAAGGAGTCCATCTCTTTCGAGAAGAAGCAGGTCTCCCGAGAGAGGGACTTGAGGGCCCAGGAGAGGGAGACTGCAGCCAGAGAGAGATACTACAGTGCAGGGTGCTCGAGAGACGGCGAAGAAGAAGGCTGTGGGGTACTTAGGTAGTGTTTGGCCCAGCTTAAAATTAGCTTAGCTTCTTCTTTAGAAGGAGAAGCTGGGCCAAACATATATTTTGAAAAGCTCTACAAAAAGAGAAGTAGCTTTTTTTTATGAAGAAAAAGGAGCTCTAAAAGAAGCTCCCAAGATCTACTTTTAGCTTCTAGCTTCTAGCTTCTAGATCAAAACCAACAAAGAAAAAAAAAATCAAAACCCAACTCTCCCCTTCTTCGATTTGAACAATCCGGGATATTGGCGTATATATCGGAACTGAAAAAAGGTGTAGTTCTCTTCTTTTCTGATTCCGAATCTACCATATTACATATACAAATCTGGGTGTCCTTGGCTCTCTTCTAACGAAGATTGTACACGAAAAAGTACTTATCTGGGTTGAGTACATCAAATAATGATGAATTTATACAAATTCTGATTTTTAATTCTGATTTTTAATTAACTACAGTCAGCTGATATGATGATGCCTTATCTTTATGTATAATCCTATCTCGCTAAAGGGTTAAAATGGTGGATCTTTCAGAAAAGGGTGAAAATGGCGGATCTTTCGATTTGTGGAGATTAGGGATTTGGTGGAGATTAGGGATTAGGGATTAGGGATTTGGTGAAGATGATGTATAAAAGTAGCTTTTAATTGATATATGCCAAACAACTTCTAGCTTAAAAGTAGCTTTAAAGTTAAAAAAAAAAGCTGACTATCCAAACAGCTTCAGTTTTTAATTTCAAAGCTGTACTTTCTAGCTTCTCCTTCTGAAGTAGCTTTAAAGCTAAAAAAAGCTAGGCCAAACGCACCCTTAGAAGGGAACATGCTGAAGGCGTATGCCAAGGCATTGGACGATGTGAGCGCACGGGTCCCTGGCTTCAATTGCTCTGGGTACTCGCAGTACCCTGATGAGAGAATGGAGGAAGGAGAAGAATCGGAGGTAAAGGGAGAGGAAGAGGAGGTGGGGTCCTCGCCATAGTCGTCGGTAGTGCAGGAATTGGAGGAGAGGCTGGGGGCAAATCTTCCACCCCTGAGGTGCCGCCGAGTGAGGTGGACCCTTGATTCCTTTATTCAACCATTTTTTTATTATTATTGTTGTATTTTCCAAACCATGAACTGGCCACCGCTTTTGTAGTTCTACCTTGAAATGAATGAAAACTTGACTATTTTTAGGTTACTCCTTGAAATTTGAACGGGGTGTTGGTTTTTATGTGATCCCTTGCTCTTTTATCATAACAGATGGTCGTGTATGACGAGGACGGTCGTTACTTGGTTGAAATCAAACGTCATCGAATAGAACTTCGAGCGGTAAAACTAAAGCTCAGCTGCTCGCGAGAGAGTTTTTTTAAAGCGGAGATGGAGCTTGGTCATTTGAGAAGAGTATTGTCACGGCAGGACATAGAAGCGAGGCGTAAGGACGAAGTCTCACGAGAGGTGCCCCCCCCATCGGTGTAGAAGATCACCCCTTGGGGGAAGCGATTACCAGAGAGTCTTCGAGGGTCAAGCCCCTTCGGCACTCCTTACTCTCTGCTAGCACCGAGAGGGACGAGCTGAAGAACGTAGTGCTCGAGAGGAGCTTAGAAGTGGCTCATCTTAGAAAAATAGTACTTGATTTTTTTGTGGGGAGCGTGTCTTATCTGACTTTAAAGTGAGGGACGATTCTCTCAGAGAGAGGATAGTCGAACTGGAGATGGATATTCATCGGCTGAAACGACTTCTAGATGGTGGTAGTGTTAGGACTACTTCTTTTTCACGTGAGGAGCATGCCCAGGGAATATCATTTCATGAGCTGACCCTACGCTTTCCTGAAGTCCCACGAAATCCAGGGGACGCTCAGAGTGGAGTGGCTAGTACGTCTAGTGGGGCATCAGTCGGACGGGCGGTAAGAACAACAGGCTCCGTAGGTACGACCCGGCTTGCGGGTCTGGAGATCTCCTCAGGAGGCTCGGGAAAGCGGAATAGCACTCATGTGGTAGCTGAAAACCGCAGGCCGTGCGTGTCTATTAAGAGGAGCATCCCTCTTCCTAGAAGAAGTTAGAGACATTTTTGTAATTTTGTAGAGGTCAGCGTTTCAATAAAGCATGTAACCGGATTCTTCTTATGGAATAAGATTCTTGCAAGTTTTTAAGCAATGTTTCTGTGAATCGTATCTTCATAAACTCGTACCATCTTTGTACTGTGAGTTATTGTTTTCAACAGTTGTAGGAGGAAATCCGAATGGCGAGCTACTTCGCATTTGCTTGTTTGTAAGCGGTTAAAGTGACGTCGACCCAAGTGTTGGACTCTGAACTTGTGGTTCTAAGAGTTTCAACAGTTGTGGGAACAATTCTGAATGGTGAGCTGCTCCGCACTTGCTTGTTTGCAAGTGGCTAAAGCGGCATTGAATCAAGTGTTAGACTCCGAACTTGTCGTTGTAAGAGTTCCAACAGTTGTGGGAGCAATTCCAAAACGAACTGTGGTCGTTGTGACTTGGACATGTATGCCTTAAGCCGGAACAACAATTTGAATAGAAAAATAAACTAAGTCTTTTTATTAAAAATATACTAAGTGGCTGCTTCTAAGTTGTGAGCCTTTATTACATGATTTGGCCATGTCATAAGCGTCGGCATTATTGGAATAAAATAATTACAAAATGGGGAAGCTAGCTTTCTTGGTACTTCATCAAGCATTCGGCATTCCTAGTTCTTAGCACCCTATTGCCCCTCGGGTCTTCAAGTTGATATGCCCCAGGGCAGATAACTCTAGAGATCCTGTACGGCCACTCCCAATTTGGAGCTAGTTTTTCTTTCTTTTTGGGGAAGGAGATTTCTAGCTTTCTAAGAACCAGGGTCTCCTTGTTTAAGGTTTGTGGGGCGGACCTTCTTGTTATAGGACTGCTCGACTCTGCGCTGGTAGATCTGTTGGCAAATGGAGGCTCTATCTCGAATCCCATCAATGAGGTTGAGGTTGCCCCGGATGTTATTGGGATTCTGTTCTTCACTGAAGGCAAGTAAGCGAGGAGAAGGTAGGCCAACTTCGAAAGGTATGAGGGCTTCAGAGCCATGTGTCAAGTTGAAGGGAGATTCACCCGTTGGGGCTCGCTTGGTAGTACGGTAGCTCCAAAGCATATTGGGAAGCTGTTCAACCGACATTCCTTTCACGGATTTGTCTAGTCTCTTCTTGAGGCAGGTGAGGATTTTCTTGTTGGCGTTCTCTGCTTGACCATTGGACCGCGGGTGAGATATCGAGGAGAATCGCTGTTGGATGCTGAGGTTCGTACAGAAGTGGTGGAAGGTCGACCCTGTGAATTGAGTCCTGTTATCAGTCACCAGGACCCGAGGGATGTCTAACTGACAAACAATGTTCTTCCAAAAGAGCTGTCGGACTCTACTTCTCGTGATCGCCGCCAAAGGCTCAGCCTCGATCCATTTGGAGAAGTAATCGATCGCCACAATAAGGAATTTCTTCTTGCCAGGCGCGTGGGGAAAGGCCCGAGCAAGTCCATCCCCCACATGGCGAGGGGGATCGGACTGGACAAGGAATAGAGCTCGGCCTGAGGAGTCCATCGGATAGATTAGAACCTTTGACAGGGAGCGCATTGTCGAACATGTTGTTGGGCATCGCTTAACAGTGTGTGCCAGAAGTAACCATGATTCAGGAACTTGCGAGCGAGAGATCTTGCTCCCATATGTGCACCCCCCAGCCCTTCATGAACCTCCCTGAGGGCGTACTGGGTTTCTTCAGGGGAGAGACACCGCAAGTAGGGTCCACCATCCGCGTGGGTGTAAGAGCGCTTGTACATAACCCCCTCGATGAGCGTATATTGCTCGACCCACTTTTATAGCTTCTTTGGGTCTGGGGGGAGGGTTCCTTTTTTTAGGAATTTGAGCAGGGGCTCCATCCAGTTCTCCTCGTGTGTTGGGGAAGGTATCACCAAGAGCTCGAGATTATCCTCTTCAATACTGGGCCTTAGGAGGACCTCAATCAAGATGGTGACTCAAGTCCTTGGAGGGAAAAGAAAGCCAACTTGGATAGGGCACCTGCTTGCCCGTTTTCTTCCCGATGGATATGGATGACTACTGTTTCTTGGAATGTGGCCAACAACTCCTTGATCTTAGCTAGATAATTAACCATACGGTCGTCTCTGGCCTCGTATTCTCCTGAGACTTGATTTACCACCAACTGGGAGTCGTTAAATATCTTGATGCATCGAACACCCGCTTTGCGGGACAGGAATAGACTGGCGATGAGTGCTTCATACTCCGCCTCAATGTTAAAAACCCAAAAGTTGATACGGAGTGAGTACTAGAGAATGAAGTCGTCTGGACCAACTAGGATGACCTCCATTCTGCTCCCCTCAAAACATAAGGATCCATCGACATTAACACTCCAGAATGGGGGCTCTTTACCTCCCTCGCAAGGGTTAGGGATAGTGCTTTCCATAACGAACAATTCTGCTAGGGCTTGAGCCTTAATTACAGTCCTCGGCTGATAGCTTATGTTGTGCTGGCTCAGCTCGATAGACCACTTCATGAGACATGTAAAATCCCAGGTAATATAATGCTTGTGTGTGTGTGTGTGTGTGTGTGTGTGTGTGTGTGTGTGTGTGTGTCTATATATATATATATATATATATATATATATATATATATATATATATATTGTCTGTATGTATATATATATATATATATATATATATATTGTCTGTATATATATATATATATATATATATATATATATATATAGGGAAAGGCTCCGTTGCACACTACTATTGGTGCTCACGGCGTGAACACTACTAGTTCGGGCGTTCAAATCGAAAATCCGAACCGTTCACATTGATCTACACATCTAAATTAGTCTAAATATGTAAAATCAAATCATTTGAAATTCATTTGCCCATTCATTGAAGTGTTACAAAATTGTATGGCTGAAATTCATTGTTTTTATAGTCGCGTGATGGATGGGCAAATGAATTTCAAATGATTTGATTTTACATATTTAGACTAATTTAGATGTGTAGATCAATGTGAACGGTTCGGATTTTCGATTTGAACGCCCGAACTAGTAGTGTTCACGCCGTGAGCACCAAGGTAGTGTGCAACGGAGCCTTTTCCTATATATATATATATATATATATATATATATATATATATATATATATATATATATATATATATATATATATTGCAGTGTTTGTTTGATTATATATGTATGAATGTGAGGTATGTTTATGTTTGCGGGGCAATTCGTGTGGATTGTTGTGTTCTTGATGGTTCACGAGAATGAGAATGACCGATACTAGTACATATACTAGTTTGAGTGCAGTGCATATGCAAATATGTAATTGTATGGTACTACAATGCATATTCTTTGCATGCACTCAAATCTAACCTCTCATCTCTCATCTAGAACTTGATCAAAGGCCAAAAATTTCATCCATGCATTCATCCCCAAACAAAGGGCTAAAAACCATTGTTTTGGAAAAATCACATGCCACCGCACACCCCTGCCCCCCCCCCCCCCCCATTTGGCCGGGCCCCTCTCTCACCCTCACTCCTATTCTCTTGATTAAAAACCCCTCCTTCTCACTCTCTTGAGCTCTGGAATTTCAGAAAAAAAGAAAGAGAAGGAGAGAGTGAAAGAAGCATAGTGAAGGAGTGTTCTTAAGCTCTTGGAGTAGGATTTGGAGGAGGAAGCCCAAGAAAAATCTCATCTTCTCAAGCCAACCAAGGGTGGTAAGTTCTCTAAACTTGTTCTTGTTCATTCTTGTTTAATTTCTTGCATGCAATGAGTATTAGTAGTATGGGAATGGTTGATTAGGAAAAGATTGTTAGAATCTGAAAATGGAAATAGAAAACATGATCTGCATGTCATATTCCCGAATTTTCAGAGAACAAAATAATTGGAATTTGATCTTGAAATTTTCAAAGAATGATTTCATGTATGTCTCAAAGGTACATGATTTATGTCGTATTTTTCTGATGTTATTTGATATTTTAATAAAATCCATTTTTAGGACTGAGTCGTAAGGCAGAGACTGGGTCTGTCTGTTGTAACAACTAAACTTGTGGGAATTCTTAGAATTAATTGACCCATGATATACTTCTGAAATTTTTACCATATTATCTTGCATGCATCTGGACTCTACAGAAAAATTATGAAATTATTTCGACGAAAATTTATGCATGTTCAAAATTAATTAACCAAGAATAGTCAAGACAGTAACTGGAGAACAGCAAAACTTTTATGCATGTTCATAACAGGTAGAACTCATTGAATACTTGGAATTTGGATGTGAAACTTTATGCATGTCACACATGATGATGTTTAGTTTCTGAAAATGCAAATTTGATGACCATTTGATAAGCATGTGATTTATGATGAATAGTTTGGCATGTATTGTGCAGAACCTAGTCAGTATGACACTTTGATAAGATGGTACCCTTATGGTTCTGTAAAAGCATAATTTGAGAAAGTGTACAACTAGGAAATTGTAGTAGACATCTAGAGCTTTCCAAAAATCCCTATTTCAAGAAATTTCTACAAGTAGAATGATAAATATAATTTTTGCAAGATTAGACAGAAACCAGATTTTGAGCTGAAGGCTCTGTTTGAGTAATGCTTTGTGTGTGGTTCTATATACCTGAGGAAAATGACAATTTTAGGGTAATCAAATTTAACAATTGGGATTGGTGATCAACTGGAAAGTTGTAGAGAATATTCACACCTTTCCACAGAATCTGGATTTGTATCATTCCGATGAGCAGGTAGAGTTTTATGCTATCGGTAAGGTGCAGCCAGTGTACAGGAAGTACATAGGCTGAGGTTTGTAAGGCTATTTTGGGGGATTAGATGACTGAATCCGAGGTGATGATCAACTACAGAGTTGTAGATTAGGTATTTACCTTTCTAGATTGGGCTTGAACACCCAAATCTGAATTGTATTGTAGGAGTTATGACCTTTTTAAGTTTTTGACAGAAACACCATTGTTTGTTTAGTCATGGTTTTGACTAAGTGTTGGATGAACCCTTTCCCCTTGTGTACCTGAGAGTTAATGACTCGTTGTTTGAGGATGAATGGGGTCTATTGCTAGTCTTGTTGGTGTTTGACTCCTATTGTGGATATTGTGACTCAAGTTAGTCACAAGGTAGAGTGATACCCTGCGTCTATCGACCCTAGATATGAACTTCTGCCGAGGTGTTGGACGTCCAAGTTGGTGTCATCGAGTTGTATTCTTGCCGGTTAAGGATGAATGCGGGCCATGGTGAGGGATGAATTCCAAGCTAGGGAAAGTGGCGAGCAGGACATTATGTCACCGGGGCCGCGAGTCAATAGGCAGGACTGTGGGAGGAACCTTTTATGTCGCCTAAATGGTTATGGTGAGTTTTGGATTAGAGTTGAGTATTAGAGATATGTACATTGCATTAGTACTAGCAGACCATAGTCCGATGTTGTACATTTCCTATCGTAGGGTTACAAATTTGATTCTCAGGTTTTGAGTTCGCGGGTATTGTATCTCGATCTGTTAATTCCCAAAGAACCAGGGTAAGGAACGGGAGAGGAGCTCGTGTCGGATAGTGGGATTTGACCCTCGAGGCTGTCATGTTCCTATGTGCGTGTGTTTTGTTCTATATTTGAATCATTGACGTCATTTGGGTACATGGTTTTGTACCGAAAGGTTTGACAAGGCTTTTTTTGTGAGGTCCGTGCAAGGGTACTAAGTGGCAAATGCGACCACCACTTTAGGGACTGCAGTACGGGACTAGACCGAGTGACTGCAACCTCCTCAGACACAGAAATCTATTAGGAACAGGTTGAGTACAAGAGTAGGATGCATGGCAAGTGTTCGAATCCCTAAAATTTGGAGAAAGATGGGTAGATTTTGGGGCGTATGTAGTATGGGATGCATGCGTTCTCCAAAGTCTTTCTTGCATTAGAAGTAGGCATGTGATTGATGCATCTAGTTGTAGAATCATGGCATACAACAACACTATAACCCGAATCCATTAACCTCTAGTTTTCACATCACTTTTCTCTTTTGCATAAATAATGATAGTGATTGTTAGTTTGGAGATTGTTATTATTATCAACATTGCGTCGGTCGAAGTACTGACGTTCCCCACCTTATAGGTATCCGGAGCCGATTCACAGGTACAGCAAAGCTCGAGTTGGTACAAGCCTCCAACGGTCATATTCAAGTGTTATTATATTATTTGTAAATCTTGTAAATTTTTATTTGGACATTATAACACTTGTAAATGTAACAATTATATGGAATAAATTTTTAATTTTTCTGTACTTTTCTGTGATTGTGACTATTTTGAAGTTCGACTCCTGGAGTAGGGTCTCAGATTTCCAATATGGGGATTTGGGGCGCTACAGAAGTTGGTATGAGAGCTGACTTCAAATATTAGTCCAATACAGCAGGAAAATTAGACTTGGATGTGTTGCGAGAGTTAGGTTTAGTCAGATAGCTGATGATTATAATTCATAATGTTGCTTTTACAACTTATGCCTTATAACTTTTTCTGTATCTAGACCAATTCCCATATTTTCTCTTGCAGATGCCGGGCATGGATAATGCACACTTGAACGGTTGGACCAATGGAAATGGTCATGCACCCCCACCCCCACCTCCACCCCCACAGCCCATGGCCGTAGTGCAATCCATCACTATGTTATTCCAAGAGCTGGCTGCCTATAAATGGAGCCACATGCAGCTGGAGGATCGCTTTGAGAATCTCGCTCAGGCCTTGATAGTCGCCGAGAGATGGGTGGCCAAGTTGGAGAGGGCCAAGCGGAAGTGGAAGATGAGGATGATACTGTTGAAGCACCAGTATGAGGAGAGGATGGGACAGTTGTAGAGCCGATATCTAGCGTTGAGGTCTCAGGTCTGCGATATGCAGGATCTGCTGGACAGTTAGACCATCGGATATAGCTCTGAGACTGGCGACTTACCATGGGCGGGAGAGCAGTGATCTCTCTTAGTGTTGTGGGATCTTTTTGATGTGTATAGATGACAAACTTTTTGAATAGCTAGGCTGACTTGCTATTTTTTTATGGGTGTAGTATGAGCCCATTGGATGATGACATGATTGTATTGATGGTAATATCATTGTAACCCTTTTTGAATGAATGAAACTAGTATGTTTTCTGACCGATGCTAGTGTGTTATGGGTTTTGCATTACTATTGCTATTTGATGATGTCAGTAATAGCTTTTAGATGGCAGGAAGGACCAGAAGCAACCAGAGCAATCAGACTGAAGCCGAAGGCAGCGGAGCCAACGGTACTGGCCTTGATGTGAAGGAAGAATTCGTTCGGGTATACCAGATGATTGGAGCATTTGTGGAGGCTAACAGGAACCAGGCACCGCCACAGGGAGCTCCAGGAGTTGCTGTGAATGTAGATCCAGTGAAGATGGTAGAATCCTTCAAGAGGATGAAACCACCAGTCTTCGAAGGACACGCCGACCTTACAGCTGCTGACGACTGGATACGTCAGGTGGAGACGGTATATGAAGTGCTAGTGACTCCAGAAGACAGTAAGGTTCGTCTGGCCACAATCTTGCTGGAGAAGGATGCTGGAGTATGGTGGCAGTCTATGAAGCGTGGTCTTGGAGAAGGTCAGATCACTTGGAAAGATTTGCTTGAGAAATTCCGACAGCACTATTTTCCCATGGATTTACAAGAAGAAAAGGCAATGGAGTTCCACAATTTGAAGCAGGGAAATATGTCTATCAGAGAATATGAGACGAGGTTTTTCCAGCTGTCACGGTATGCACCAGAGATGGTCTAGGAGGAAGCGAAGAAGGTCCAGAGGTTTGAGCAAGGGCTTAGGCCTGGACTGAGGTCAAGGATGGTTCCGTTGGGCTTTCGCCGCTTTGACAAGCTGGTGAGGTGAGCTGCGGTAAGAGAGACAAACATGAATCAGAGTCAAGGAAGGAAGGAGTTTTGGAACAAAGGAAATAGATCCACCCCAACATCCAAATTCAAGAAGAAGGGCAAGAGTCAGAAATTTCAGAAAACCAGTGCCAAGACGGGAGGATACAAGCTCGGAGGCTGCTTCCACTGTGGAGAGCAGGGACACTTCAAGGATCAATGCCACAGGAGGAATGCACAGAGATGTTTCCAGTGCGGGCTAGAAGGGCACATCAAGCAAAATTTTTCCCAAAATTCAAGGAACAGCAAAAGGGCAGGGTCGGGAGCAACCGACAAAGGAAAGAAGCCAATGCGTCAAGGGAGGGTGTTCGCCTTGACCAAGAAGGATGCTGAAGAAGATGAAGGGATAATCACGGGTATGTAAGGAAATGATGTAATGAAGTTCTAAGTTGTATTTTGGGTTTTTTGGGAAGTTGATGAAGGATGAACTTTTGTAACAGGACATATATATATAAATAGAATTTTGGCTATGGTCTTCTTCGATAGTGGATCGACTCATTATTTTGTGTCAAAATTTTTTTCGAGAAAATTAAGATGCACACAAGAGGCAATTCCAAATTTAGCCTTGTTGGTGGCTACACCATCAGGGGCAACCCTCACTATAGATCTGTGCTATAGGAGATGTAAACTCCAGATTAACGGGGAAACCCTAAGTATCGATTTGTTAGAATTGGGTTTTGCCGAAACAAATGTCATTATCGATATGGATTGGATGTCAAAACACAAGGCGAGCATCAACTGCAAGGAGAATGAGGTAGTCATCTCAGCTGGAAGAATGGAACTTGTATTCCACGGGGAGAAGAGGTCGAGAGCAACGATCATTGCAGCTACTAGTGAAGTACAGGTACCTGAAGAGGTGAACAAGATACCAGTGGTAAGAAATTTTCCACTCGTATTCTTGGAGGATTTGCCTAGACTTCCCCCACACCGGGATGTCAAGTTTAGCATCGCAGTTCAACCAGGTAGCGCTCCAGTATCCAAAGCACCCTATAGAATGGCTCCAGTAGAGCAGAATGAGGTCAAGTAGCAGATTGAGGAATTCTTGCAGAAGGGATTTATCAGACCGAGTGCTTCACCTTAGAGAGCACCAGTATTGCTTGTTAAGAAGAAGGACGGATCGGACAGGATATGTATCGATTATCGGGAATTGAATAAGGTCATTATTCGGAACAAGTACCCAATTCCCAGGATCGATGATCTGTTCTATCAACTTTAGGGAGCAGCAGTATTTTCCAAGATTGATCTACGGTCCGGATATCATCAAGTGCGAGTCAAGGAGGAGGATGTACCTAAGACAGCCTTTCGGACTCGGCATGGACACTATGAATTCTTGGTAATGCCATTTGGAGTGACTAACGCTCCAACGATCTTTATGGACTTGATGAACAGAATTCTATGTCCGTTTATTGACTCTTTTGTCATGGTCATCATCAACGACATTTTGGTGTACTCAAGGACGGAAGAGGATCATGCCGAATATCTGACAGAAGTCCTGAGCAAGCTACAAGAGCATCAGTTATATGCCAAATTGTCCAAGTGTGAGTTCTGAAAATCAAAAGTTGTATTTCTAGGCCATATCCTTTCTAAGGAGGGAGTGGCAACGGATTCCCAAAAGATAGAAGCAATCAAGGGATGGCCATAGCCGAGGACGGTGAAAGAAGTGAGGAGTTTTTTGGGTATGACTGGGTATTACCGAAAGTTTATCCAGAATTATGCAATGATAACTGTACCTCTTACAGCGTTGACCAAGAAGAACCAAAGTTTCGACTGGACGGAAAAGTGTGAAGATAGTTTTCAAGAACTGAAGAACCGATTGATCTCTGCACCAATATTGGTTTTACCTCAGGAGGACAAGGACTATGTTATCTTCAGTGACGCATCATATTTGGGGTTCGGATGTCTGCTAATGCAAAAAGGCAAGGTTATAGCTTATGGATCAAGACAGCTACGACCACATGAAAAGAACTACCCAACTCACGACTTGGAGCTTGCAGCCATAATCTTCGCTTTGAAATCATGGTGACATTATATCTACAGAGCAAAAGTGGAGATATACACTGACCATAAGAGCTTAAAGTACATATACCAGCAGAAGGACCTTAATTTAAGGCAGAGGAGATGGTTGGAAGTCCTCAAGGACAGCAAGCTAGAAATCATATATCATCCAAGAAAGGCCAACGTGGTAGCGAATGCGCTCAGCAGGAAGAGAGGTGTGGCTACACTGGTAGCGACCCGGAAGGAGTTAGATGAGGAGATCAGGCAAGGAGGCATTGAAGTAGTTGCTCAGCACTTAAGTGCAGTTTTGGCACAGTTGGTATTACAGCCAAGCTTGAATGAGCAGGTGAAGAAGGCTCAGACTTAAGACCCAGAGATATAAGTCATGAAGAAGCAAGTGCACGAAGGAGAACTGCCCGAATTTAGTATAAGAGAAGGTTCACTATGGTTTGGTAACAGACTATGTGTACCAAAGGACAAGGAGTTGAGAGAAGACATCATGAAGGAAGCTCACTTCACATTACTTGCGATTCACCCCGAGAGCACCAAGATGTATCGTGATATAAAACATTACTATTGGTGGTCAGGGATGAAGCGAGAAATAGCAGAATTCGTGGCCAAATTTTTGACGTGCCAACAAGTTAAGGCCAAGAATCAGAAGCCGGGAGGATTGCTCAGCCTCTACCCATTTCAGAGTGGAAATGGGAGAACATCAGTATGGACTTTATCACTGGATTACCCAGGAGCCCTAAAGAAAATGACTCGATATGGGTGATTGTGGATCGATTAACAAAATCGGCACATTTTCTTTTAGTAAAGACAACCTAGTCAGTCGAGAAGCTGGTTGAAGTCTACATCGAGAACATAGTGAAGTTACATGGAGTGCCAGTGTCGATAGTATCCTACCGAGATGCAAGATTTACATCTCGATTCTGACAGAGTCTACAGTCAGCATTGGGGACCAGAACAGACTTCAGCACAGCCTTTCATCCACAAACTGATGGACAGTCAGAAAGGATCAACCGGATTCTTGAAGACATGTTGAGGGCATGCATTTTGGAATTCGGAGGAAGTTGGGAGAAATACCTAGCCTTGGTAGAGTTTGCTTACAATAATAGCTATCAGGCAAGCATTGGCATGGCCCCATATGAAGCTTTGTATGACAGAAGATGCAGAACACCCATGTGCTGGTACAAGGTAGGAGAGCGGCAGATGTATGGACCGAAAATCATACAGCAAACATCAGAAAAGATCGAGCTTATTCAGAAGATACTATATGAAGCACAGAGCCGGAAGAAGAGCTATGCCGACAACCACCGTAGAGAGCTGGAATTTGAGGAAGGCAACTCCGTGTTGCTCAAGGTGTCGCCGACAAAAGAAGTTATTAGGTTCAGAAAGGGCGGAAAGTTAGTTCCGAAATAGATTGGACCATACAAGATTCTGAAGAGGATTGGCAGGATGGCTTATAAGTTGGAGCTACCGGCCGAGTTATCTCAAATGCATGATGTGTTCCACGTCTCTATGCTATGAAAGTATGTGCCGGATTCGAGCCATCAGTTACCAGAGGTTCCAGACGATCTGTAGATTAATCTTTTCTACAAGGAGCGACCAGTCAGGATACTTGATCACCAGGACAAGATACTCAGAAACAAGGTCATCCCAATGGTCAAGGTTATCTGGAGGAACCAATTCGTGGAAGAAGCCACCTGCGAGTCGGAGGGCTGTATGAAGACTTTGTATCCAGATTTGTTTTAGGTGTTGCTTGTCTTTTCTTTTTTTTTTCTCCCACTAGTATCGTACTAGGGACAGAACGATTCTAAGAAGGGAGTAATGTAATACCCCAGATAATATAATGCTTTTGTGTGTGTGTGTGTGTATATATATATATATATATATATATATATAGAGAGAGAGAGAGAGAGAGAAAGAAATCTTCGGTTGCACACTACTTTGGTGAGCACTCACAAAATAGAGCATCCATGAAGAATCTGAACCACTCATATTGTTCTATATACCTAAGATAGCCTAACAATAAAAAATCAAATAATTTGAAATTCATTTGTCCATGATTTACATCATCACAAAATTGTATGGCTGAAAATTCTAACAGCATGATGGATGGGCAAATGAACTTCAAATTACTTGATTTTTTATTGTTAGGCTATCTTAGGCATATAGAACAATATAAGCGGTTCGGATTTTTTATAGGGTCTTTATTTCATGAGTGCTCACGGAGTGCTCACCAAAAGTAGTGTGCAACCGAAGGGGACTATATATATATATATATATATATATATATATATATATATATATATATATATATATAGTCTGTATGTATATATATATATATAATGTATATATAGTCTGTATGTATATATATATATATATAATGTATATATGTACAGACTATATATATATATATATATATATATATATATTACAAAGTTTGTTTGATTATATATGTATGAATATGAGGTGCGTTTATGTTTGCGGGGCAGTTCGTGTGGTTGTTTGCGTTCTTGATGGTGCACGAGAATGAGAAGTACCAATACTAGTACATACACTAGTTTGAGTGTGGTGCATATGCAAATATGTAATTGTATGATACTACAACAGATATTCTTTGTATGCACTCAAATCAAAGCTCTCATCTCTCATCCAGAACTTGATCAAAGGCCATAAATTTCAGCCATGCATTCATCCCTAAACAATGGACTAAAAACCATTGTTTTGGAAAAACCACTTGCCACCTCACACCCCTCCTCCCCCTCCCCCCCCCCCCCCCCCCCCAACCTATTTTGTCGCCCCCTCTCTCACCCTCACTCCTCATCTCTTGATTAAAAACCCCTCCTTCTTACTCTCTTGAGCTCTGGAATTCCAGAAAAAAAAGAAAGAGAAGGAGAGAGTGAAAGAAGCATAGTGAAGGAATGTTCTTAAGCTCTTGGAGTAGGATTTGGAGGAGGAAGCCCAAGACAAATCTCATCTTCTCAAGCCAACCAAGGGTGGTAAGTTCTCTAAACTGGTTCTTATTCATTCTTGTTTAATTTCTTGCATGCAATGAGTATTAGCAGTATGGGAATGGTTGATTAGGAAAAGATTGTTAGAATCTGAAAATGGAAACAGAAAACATGATCTGCATGTCATATTTCCGAATTTCCAGAGAACAGAATAATTGGAATTTGATCTTGAAATTTTCACAGAATGATCTCATGTATGTCTCGAAGCTACATGATTTATTTCGAATTTTTCTGATGTTATTTGATATTTTAATAAAATCTATTTTTAGGACTGAGTCGTAAGACAGAGGCTGGGTCTGTCTGTTGTAACAACTGAACTTGTGGGAATTCTTAGAATTAATTGACCCATGATATACTTCTGAAATTTTTACCATATTATCTTGTATGCATCTGAACTCTACAGAAAAATTATGAAATTATTTCGACGAAAATTTATACATGTTCAAAATTAATTAACAAAGAGTAGTCAAGACAGTAAATGAAGAACAGCAGAACTTTTATGCATGTTCATAACAGGTAGAACTCATTGAATACTTGAAATTTGGATGTGAAACTTTTTGCATGTCACACATGATGATGTTTAGTTTCTGAAAATACAAATTTGATGACCATTTGATAAGCATGTGATTTATGATGAATATTTTAGCATGTATTGTGCAGAACCTAGTCAGTATGACACTTTGATAAGATGGTACCTTTATGGTTCTGGAAGAGCATAATTTGAGAAAGTGTACAACTAGAAAATTGTAGTAGACATCTAGAGCTTTCCAAAAAGTCATATTTCAAGAAATTTCTGTGAGTAGAATGATAAATATAATTTTTGCAAGATTAGACAGAAACCAGATTTTGAGCTGAAGGCTCTGTTTGAGTAATGCTTTGTGTGTGGTTCTGTATACCTGAGGAAAATGACAATTTTAGGGTAATCAATGTAACAATTAGGATTGGTGATCAACTGGAAAGTTGTAGAGAATATTCACACCTTTCCATAGAGCCTGAATTTGTATCATTCCGATGAGCAGGTAGAGTTTTATGCTATCGGTAAGGTGCAGCCAGTGTACAGGAAGTACACAGGCTGAGGTTTGTAAGGCTATTTTGGGGGATTAGATGACTGAATCCGAAGTGATGATCAACTACAGAGTTGTAGATTAGGTATTTACCTTTCTAGATTGGGCTTGAACACCCAAATCTGAGTTATATGGTAGGAGTTATGACCTTTTTAAGTTTCAGACAAAAACACAATTGTTTGTTTAGTCATGGTTTTGACTAAGTGTTGGATGAACCCTTTTCCCTTGTGTACCTAAGAGTTGATGACTCGTTGTTTGGAGATGAATGGGGCCTATTGCAGGTCTTGTTGGTGTTTGACTCCTATTGTGGATGTTGTGACTCGAGTTAGTCACAAGGGTTGGGTGATACCTTACGTCTATCGACCCTAGATGTGAACTTCTGCCGAGGCATTGGATGTCCAAGTTGGTGCTATTGCATTTTATTCATGCCGGTTAAGGATGAACGCGGGCCACAGTGAGGGATGAATTCCAAGCTAGAGGAAGTGGCGAGCAGGACATTGTGTCACTAGGGCCGCAAGTCGATAGGCAGGATTGTGGGAGGAACCCTTTATGTCACCTGAATAGTTATGGTAAGTCCTAGATTAGAGTGGTGTATTAGGGATATGTACATTGCATTAGTACTAGCAGACCATAGTTGGGTGTTGTACTTTTCCTATCGTAGGGATACGAATTTGAATCTCAGGTTTTGAGTTCCCGGGTATCGTATCTCGATCTGTTAATTCCCAAAGAGCTGAGGTAAGGAACGGGATAGAGGGAATTGACCCTCGAGGCCGTCATGTTCTAATGCATGTGGGTTTTGTTTTATATATGAATCGTTGATGTCATTTGGGTACATGGTTTTGTACCGGAAAGTTTGACACGACTTTTTGAGTGAGGTCTGTGCGCGGGTACTAAGTGGCAATCACGACCACCACTTTAGGGACTGCAGTACGTGACTAGACCAAGTGACTGCAACCTCCTCAGATACGGAAATCTATTGGGAACAGGTTGAGTACAAAAGTAGGTAGCATGGCGATGGTTCGAATCCCTAAAATGTGGAGAAAGACCGCTAGATTTGGGGGCACATGTAGTATGGGATGCATGCGTTCTCCAAAGTCTTGATTGCATTAGAATTAGACATGTGATTGATGCATCTAGTTGTAGAATCATGGCATACAACAACACTATAACCCGAATCCATTAATCCCTAGTTGTCACGTCACTTTTCACTTTTGCATAAATCATGGTTGTGATTATTAGCTTGGAGATCGCTGTTATTATCACACTGCGTCAGTCGAAGTACTGACGTTCCCCACCTTATAGTTATCCGGAGCCGATTCACAGGTACAGCAGAGCTCGAGTTGGTCCGAGCATCCAAGGGACATATTCAAGTGTTATTATATTATTTGTAAATCTTGTAAATTTTATTTGGATATTGTAACACTTGTAAATGTAACAATTATATGGAATAAAAGTTTTAATTTTCCTGTACTTTTCTGTGATTGTGACTATTTTGAAGTTCGACTCCTGGAGTAGGGTCTCAGATTTTCAGTATGGAGATTTGGGGTGCTACAAGACGCCCCGAGCTCTCTGGCTTGTGCAGTACTTGCTTGAGGGGTTGGTCGATAAGCGCAACCACTAAGTGGGCTTGGAAGTACGGGCGGAGCTTGCGAGCGGCCATGACCAATGCGTATGCCATCTTCTCTATTTTAGAGTAGCGGAGTTTAGCATCCTGGAGGACTTTACTCACAAAGTAGATTGGCCTCTGGACCTTATCTCCTTCCCTTACTAAGACGGCACTAAGAGTTTGATCAGATGTTGCGAGGTAGAGGTAGAGGATATCTCCCCTCGTACGCTTGCTCAAGAGCGGGGGATTGACGAGGTATGCCTTGAGCTGGTCAAAGGACTCCTGCTGTGACTGTCCCCACTCAAAGCCTTTTACTCCCCTTAAGGCTTTGAAGAACGGGAGACACTTCTCCCCTGATTTGGAAAGGAATCGCCCTATGGATGCGAGACGCCCTGTGAGTCTTTGAACTTCTTTAATGCTGGACAGGGAGCCATATTCAATATAGCTTGGATTTTCTCTTGGCTGGCTTCTATGCCCTTCTGACTGACCATAAACCCCAGGAATTTGCCAGACGACACTCCGAATGCACATTTAGATGGGTTCAATCTCATGTTGTGCTTTCGTAAGACATCGAATGCCTCCTGAAGGTTGGTCACATGATCTTGCTTACTGAGGCTCTTCACTAGCATATCGTCCACATAAACTTCCATATTCCTTCTGATCTGTTTCATGATGACCTTATTAACGAGGCACTCCTAAGTTACCCCGACGTTCTTTAACCCGAAGGGCATGACGCAGTAATAGTAAAGGCCTTGATCAGTTGTGAATGAGGTCTTAGGAATATCATCGGCGGGGGGGGGGGGGGATGGATTTCTTATATGATTGTACCCAGAAAAAGCATCCATAAAGCTTAAGAGCTCATGACCGAAAGTGGCGTCGATTAGGGCATCGATACTAAGGAGGGAAAACGGGTCCTTTGGACATGCCTTTTTCAGGTTTGTGAAGTCGATACAAATTCTCCACTTTCCGTTGGCTTTTTTTTACCATTACTACGTTGGAGAGCCACTCAGGGTAACAAACATCTTGGATGAACCAGGTGGCCAAGAGTTTGTCAACTTCCTCTTTAATGGCTTGTTGTCGGTCCGGGGTGAATTTGCGACGCTTCTGCTGAACGGGCTTAGTTTTAGGGGTGTTGCTGAGGTGATGCATGATCAATTCTTCTAATATATCGGGCATGTTGACAGCGGTCCATGTGAACAGGTCTTGGTTCCCCCTAATGCATTGAACGATATCTGTTTGGACTCGGTCAAGGAGGACTTTACTTACTTGGAACGTCCTGGTCAGGTCTACTTCTGAAAAAGGAACTTCTTCTAATTCATCTACTGGATCTGAGACAGGTTGGTTAGCCCCTTGAGGGGAGCTCTAGGGTTTTCAGAGAGAGGACCGGACCCCCCATCGAAGTCATGTAGTATTTTCAAGCAGTCTCTCGACTTCCCCTGACTTCTCCCACCCCCACTGAGGTTGAAAATTTCATCTTTATGTGGAAGGCTGAGGGTATGGTATGAAGGGCAGTAAGACCAGGTCAGCCTAAGATGGCATTGTACGCAGCCTTTACATTGACGACCATGAAATTCATTGGCTCTATTCGGGTTGTCAGGGCTTTGCTTGCGGATACGTCAAAAGTGATGACTCCCTCGATGGTCACTGGCACCCCGGAGAATCCATGGAGGGTATAGTCGACAGGTTTGAGACGATCTCGAGACAGTTTAAAGCATTGGAAAGCTTTCAGGAAAAGCATATTGACGAAGCTGCCATTGTCGACTAGGATTCGGCGCACTTCGTGGTTAACCATGTCGAGACTAATGCCGAGGGCATCACAGTGGGGCGTTCGGACGCCCTCTAGGTCTTTGTCTGAGAATGTCACGGGGACTCCGAAGCACTTGGTTGGAGGGAGGTTCTGTATTGAATTAACTTCTCAGATGAAGGCTTTTCGAGACGAGTTTGATTCTCCCCCCATTGGGCCTTCGTGGATGAGGTGGAGGATTGCTACAGGTTTAGAGTCTCGAGACTCGGCAGGTCTTTCAGCCCGCTTGTTGGCTCCCCAAGGTCGAGGAGGATCAACTCTGTCTTTTCTAACAAATTTGGCCAGTTGCCCTCTCTGAATGAGAGCTTCGATCTCATTCTTAAGGGCCTGACAATCGTCTGTGTCTGGGTCGAGGTTCCTGTGAAAACGGCACCACTTATCTATATTCCTTTTCTTGTCAAGGGTATTCATCTTCGGGGGAGGTTGGAGCAGTCCCTCTTTGCCGACTTCCATAAGGATAGCTGAGATGCTAGTATTGAGAGGGGTGAACTTTTCAAAATGAGGAGGAGGGCGAGGCTGGTCGCTGTTATCTTTCTGGTGTTTTTGGGGCCTTCTTCATCCGCACCTTTCCGTTTGTTCCCGGATGAGGGCTCCATCTGATCATGGGGGTGCAGGGCCTCTTCAGCCAAGATGTACTTCTCACTCCTCGGCAGGAGCTCCGAGAAGTCCCGGGGAAGCTTCTTAGTGAAGGATGCCTTTAGATCGGCATGGTTAATATTGTGTCGGAATGCTGCATCGGCCACTGATTGGTCGAGAGAGGTGATAGACCAGGTTTCGGTGGTAAAGCGTCGAACGTAGTCTCTGTTCACCCTTTCTTTGACTGAAGGCTAGCAAAGATGCGCTTGTTTTCTCAGCCCGGCGACTCCTGACAAAGTGGGTGAGGAAGAACTCCTCAAATTGGTCAAATGAGAATATAGAGGTTAGGGACAATCGGGAGTACCATTCTCTTGCTGGTCCCTTCAACGTGGTCGGGAAGGTCAGGCAAAGGAGTGCATCCAAGGTTTGATGAATCATCATGAGAGTTTTAAAACTCCCGATATGATCGGCCGGGTCAGACTCCCCGTTATAAGATTCAAAGTGGGGCGACTTAAAGGTTTTGAGGACCGGAGCTTCCATGATGGTCTTGGAGAAGGGGGGTCTGCTTGGGCAAAAACTATTGGTCTGTTGTCCTTCTTCGAGGTTGATTCTGTTCAAACGCATTTCCATCTCTCGGAGGCGGTGATGGACCGAGTTGTCCCTTTCGTCAAATCTGATCGACCCTCTAGACTCTCCGGCATGAGGAGTGGCATGGGGAGAGCTAGGTGCATGTAGGTTGCAACTCGGAGCGATGTCAAGGGCTCGTAAGATGTCATCTTTGAAGTTTTGGAATTCTGCTTGGGTAACCGGTGCTCCTCCGTCCTGACGGACTCTTGGTGTTGATCGGTTGGAGTGAGACTCCTTCGATGACAACGAGGAGGGGACCCTCTCCGAGTCCTTGGGGTGGGGGATCTTCTGGGTCTCGGCCTTCGGGGTGAACGACCCATGTGTCTTCTCTGGTGCTCTGGATGAGGGACCTCATCGCGGGCTCGCCTCTCATCCAAGCGGGTTCGGAGGTCGACTCCTTGTTGACGGTTGACAATAACTTGACAGAGGTCTCTTGAATCATGAGGACTATGCGAGGCTACCGAGTCGGTGGAAGGATTGTGGATCGAGACATGGCCATGGAGAGGGGGTTGTTTTTGACAGCTTCGACAGGAGCCCCCCGGCGCAGCCCCACTGGACATGGGGCAAGCCTGTTGGGGAGGCGACTGTTCAGGTTGAGGCCACTGAACTCGTTGATCTTGTTGAGGAGGAACATCTTCAAGTGGGGGTGGAGGAGGAAGAGGAATGGCTCTTCGGCCGGACGCCGCTGCCTTCCCTTTTTCTTCGGAGGCATGGCTGGAGACAACTTTCATCGGTGAAATATGGTCGGATTATTTTTTCTATTTTCCACAGGGAGCGTCAATTTATTGCTGCTAATTTCAGTGTGGGAGCAAACAGATATGTAGATTCTTCTAGAAACAATAAAAGCAAACTCATTGACTTCTTGCCGGTGTTGAGCATTTCTCGATGCCGCCGCTGACCTGCAAAAAGTTCAAAACACCAGGATTGTTCCCGACGATGAACCCTCCGACGCTTAAGTCAGTAATCAATAAAATTATGAAAGAGCTTTTGTGGAGAAAGTACTGATTACCTGATTCTGACGGGGGTAGTGAGTATTTATAGTCGCCTTTGGGATCAGTTTTGAGATAATCATTTATCTTTACTTTTCAGTGTTTCTGAATAAGAAATAGAGTTTAAATTCTTTCATGATAAGAGATTTGGTTTAAAGCATATCTTAAGGATAACCATGAATACAAATCACTCTTTAAATTAGCTGGATTGATTTATAATGGGTTGTCACCCTAACCTAGTAAGGTACACCCGTTTTTGGGTTACTGGGCTTTGGAAAGACCCAGTTCACATTTTGGACCCGTTTGTAGTGGAAGTTACCGTTTTACCCCTGAGGTTCGTGCCCGATTTGAACGGTGGTTCTATTTTTAGCCATATCACAAATATAAATGTAATAATTTTGTAATAGCCATAAAACTGTCATACAACTATGCATACATAACCTAGCAGATAAATGAGAACTAATTTGAACTAGTATACAATTATGCATGCAGAAGTTAGTAGATATGTTAGAATTAATATGAGCTATATTAGTATAAAATTAGATGGATTATATATGAACGGGCGAAAGCCCGGACTTTATGGATGAGTCAATGGATGGACTAAAGCTCGAACTTTTAGGCTGGCCGGGGCTTCAAATTCGAGATCTAAGTTCAGCCATTATGTACGAAGGGACATGCCAATCCGGTTCTTTGAGGGCTGGGCCAGAATTTTTAGAGCGCCGGATCAACGGATTTGAACTTATGGATTTTTTTGTTTTTTTTTGACATCCCTACTCCCAACAATGGACCTATAGTCGGACTTGAATTTTTGAACTTTTCCTACATCCTGCTCCCAACATTGATATGATCATATGAACCGAAGAGAGATCCACTGCAACACCTGCTCTCTCTCCAGAGATTGTTGTTTCTTGTTGATAATAACAAGGACACATTTACGCACATGGGGTAATTTGGATATGAAGTGGTGGACCAGAATTAGGTGAGGCCGTGATTGGAGGGCAGTGCAGCCAAGAAAAGCTACGGCTATATATATATATATATATATGGGATAGAGAAACAAGAAAAAAGAAAGAGACATATTACTACCAGAGTCACCTCACCTGTTTATATATAGGTTTTGTTTTGGTGGCCGTAAAATCACGTTTACAAGAGGTTGAAAATAATAGCAAATTCTATCCAAATAGAATTATTACTTTTACAAGAGATTGAAAATAATGAGATATATATATCTATATATGTGGGGGGGGGTGCTATAAGTAGCCCCTCCCATCTCATTCTTGTTTTTGCACCCTACATCATCAATGAGTTCCCGTCTTTCAGACAAATCAAATGTCTACTTCTAGGCCTTCGTCTTCTTCAAATTTGAAGAGAAAAAGAGAGGGAAAAGAAGAGGAGGAAAGTAATCCTCCTTCAGCTCACCCTCACCCTCACCAACCACAACCTCATCAACCTCATCAACCTCATGACCCTCAACCTCAACCTCAACCTCAACCACCTTTCCCACTACCTGACCCCCATTTCAACGGAGGTGAAATCTACTTTAAAAGAGGTAGTTCCTTCCTCGATCGATCCATCGGCCTCTAATCTATCCAACCAATAGGCTAGGGTTTTTTTTTTTTTTTAATTTAAAATTTTCAGTTGGATTTAACTGTTTTTGTGTTCAATATATAATCTCTAGTTTTCTTCCTGTTTCTTCTTTTATTGCAGCCAACTGTATCATCTGCAATGCAGACGCAATCTGGCAGACTACCAGTTTCTTCTTCTGTGAAAATTGCAACAACTCGTGGGCAATTCCCTGAAGACCTGAAATCATTTTTTTTTTCCTTCTTTTCTTTTCTTTTCTTTTCTTCTCTTTTTTCCCCTTCCTTTCTGTAATCGCGTATGTAAACATTGTGCTTGTCTAAAACAATGTATGTAAATATAGTTGCTTCCTCTGATTGTTATGAATATGATGCCGGTTTAGTCTTCTCCAAATCATTAAAGGGGGTTTGAACTGAATTTGAGTATCTGGATTGTGCTTAAGGTATGTCAAGTACGATGGGGTCGGATTCAAGAAGACACGGTTGGCCATCACATGCAAACTTAGAAAGTTGACACATGCAACTCTTATAAAAACTCACTAACCATTACATTTCTGGAAATATTAAAAAAATCTAAATTTAAATTTTAAAAGTTCAAAAAGTTCAATTATATGAAAGAAATAAAAGATTAGAAAATAAATTTTCCGAGAAACAAGGAATTATTTAAAATGAGAGCATTCCATTAATTTATTATTTCCTTTTTTACCACATAGCATTCAAATTGCTAATTCAATGTTTAACCAGGCACTGCAAACTAACTTGGCTAGAAAATACGCCTAAAGTTGATAGCCAGCTGAAATAGGCAAAGACATCAAACAAACGTAATTAATCCATAAATTACTACAATGGAATAGTGAATGGGGAGCAGCACAAGTAAAACCCATAAATTCTAGAAGAAATAAAAAAGAGGACTGTTTGCTTCTTAACATTTTGACTCGAGTCATTTTAAACATATAAGAAATAAATAAGATGAGCAATTTCAACATAAGAGTCTCAACTGCAGAAAATGTTTTCAATCTTGATACCGTTCAAGTTCAAGCCTGAGGAGCATCAACCATTTCCTGCTCAATAATGCTTGCAGGAACTGGGTAGTATTGGTAGTGAAGTTCACCCACATCGTCCCCAGATAGCTTTTTCCAACCATTAGGTCCAACATGATAAACTGCAGCAACAGAAAATTATATTAGGAGCAAGTGGGGAGTAACAAGGGCTGGTAGTATGCGCGTTGATTCACGGATTTGTTTTTCTGTCTCCCTCTTAGAATACGAATATGAATACAAGTCCTGCTTTGGTAGTTAACTCAGTAACCATGTTGTGTAAATAGACACTAGCATTTCAATCAAATAGAGATATTAGTTGGACTAGTGATTTAGCAAGTGCAAGAGCAGAATGGGATAGATATATAATTTAAGGGTAGTTAATTGTTTATGGATGTAGTTACTTCTGAGAAACTATTTGTTGTCTCTTTGATTTCCAATGTAGGAATTCAAATGGTAGGAATTCAAATGGGTTAGTCTAAATGTGTCCCGTGTTTACTTTTCATTTATAAGCAAGTAAAAAGATTATTCACCACTACTAATATTCGAGTAAGGTCGATGTTTCTTACTCTGTCAATAATGGGTGGCTTCAGACACATCTGATAGGTTGCTTCACGTAAGTCATTTAAATAGGGGTAAATTACGGAGGCACCCTTGGACAATTGGGTCCAACACAAACAAGGTTTTAAATCTCGAATTTCGGACTCATCTAGCCAAGGGGTGTTTCGTCTCGGATCGGAGAATGTGATTATCTCGGATGTTCATTTCGGACACTCAATAAACATATTTTTTTGATACTATATAAGATATATATTCTGCATGTCATTTATTATATAAAATATTGTATAATGTAACTAATGACATGAATTAATGACGGTAAATATTCGCAGTATTTAACAACAATATAAAAAAAGAATGTAATATAAGCATATAACTAAATTGAATTTACATTGATTAGAAAAAAATATATTAGTTAATAGACTTACTTGACTTTGCATATACACAAACAATAAAGAGACAAAATCATTACATTATCTTAAGCTTAAGGTCCTATATTGAAAGACAATGCAAAAAGTAAAACAAAAAAAAAAGTTATATATTCACAATAACATTAGTGTGTCGATTTCGACCGAAATCTACACATTTCGGTCCAAAACGATATGGAGTATAAAATCAGTGATTTCATATCGGCAAGCTAGCCGAAAGAAAACTTTGGATGAAGTTTTGGCCAAATCGGCCGAAATTTAAAACAGTGAACACAAATAACCCCCTTTATTTGTGTTCAACATGATAAACACAGATAACCCCCTTTATTTATGTTCAACAAAATAAACACCCCTGAACTATCTAAAGGGGGTCACAAAGTGAACTTTCCTCAATTGACCTAGTCAAACGTCTTAAAACTTTGAAATGACAAAAAGAGCTCCCTCTTCATCTCCTCGTATCCAAAAAAATAATCTCAAACTAAACCCAACACACAAAATTGAGGATGGTATGATAAATCTGAAGAGAAAGTGGGGAATGCTTCAGAATTGCTTGCAACTTTGGAGGAGGACGTTACTAGATAGTTTGATCGGGAATTGGCGGTGCAAGATTTGATATGTTTTATGGTGAGGAAGAAGATGAGGAAGCTTTTGATGGTGAGGAAGAAGATGGGGAAGCTTTTGATGGTGAGGAAGAAGATGAGGAAGATCAATAGGTGGGAAATGGAGGGAAAGCTTGGTGGGAAATAGAAAGTGGTGGGGGCAAATTTCAAAAAGGGTAATTTCGTTGCTCCAAATTAATTGAGCGAGTTTGACCAGGTCAACTAATGGAATGTAACGCCGTGACCCTCTTTAGATAGTACATGGGTGTTTATTGCATTGAACAGAAATGACCGGGGTTATTTGCGTTGACCCAATAGTCCACAGGTATTTTTTTACAAATTAACCCATTAAATAGTGGAGACAAAATCAAATAGCAGTACTGCTTGGGAAGAGCAAAAGATTAGTTCAATCTTAAGTTTTGTCCTTTTGACATGAAATAAAATAATGTATATAACGTTGACATTTACCATTTGACTATATTTTAACAAGAGATAATGCTATATAGGCTTTTATATGTGTTTATGCATAAAATGTTTGCGTATATTCATATATGTAATCTGGATATGGTATGTATGCCAAGTTCAGATATCTATTCAAATATTTTGGATAGTTTTAAACTACCATATTCATATCTATATTCAACTGACTAGCCCGTATCCATCAATATATTGATGAATACAGCTATTTTGATGAATACAGTATTGCATCAGATTCAGATTCAAACTTATAAATATGAGGGTGTGTAAGAGGGGGGAGACATGCAGCAAGAAATTATTCATACCCAATGAAGAGGGGGACTAGAATAGAACAAAAAAGAGAAGGATACAAGAATAAGTCAAAGACAGTTCATAAACTTCAGAAGTGATAATTAGAAAAATATAGGTTGTTTAAGTTCATTTAGCCTACCGCTGGCAACTCCACCACTGGCTCCGTCCCTGAAAGTTGCATGGTAAATAGATCGGCGAGCCAGCTCATGAGCTTCCTCAACAGACATGTCATACTTGTACCTGATAAAGTGATTTTATTTTAAAAATCATATACTTGTATAATTTCAGTTCGGTATTATAGTAAGTAGAAAGGAATCAATTAACACTGACCCCTTGTCCAGCACACCATAAGCATAAGGTGACCCCGATCCTACAGAAAATCTTGTTCCTTTCAACCTTCCTCCTTCACTGTCAACATAATATAAACCAGGACCCTGAATCCAAACATAACAGTATACATTACACAAATTAAATAATGACGGGGGGATAAACCATATTGCAGGTACGTATGATATATTTACCGTCTCATCCCAACCAGCAATCATAGTTCCTACTGAAAGGCCCATGTTACGATATGAATAAAGAATATTGGCCAATAGCTTTGACGCACCCGTGACTGAAATCCTTCTCTTGTTGGCCAATTCATGCAGACGGCACTGGAGATGAGAATCAAAGTGTTGAATTTAAAAACAAATTTATCTTTTATGGGAAACAACAATGAATAACCGTAACACTCAATGAAATTGACGGCAGTTGGGTCTAGAAAATAAACCTTACCTTTATGCCTAGGTTTCTATGCCAGAACTGACAATCGGCAGCACCTCCGGCCATCGTACCGAGCATGTATGGGTTTATCTCAATAATTTTCTTAACAGACTGAGATGCTGTTAAAAAAATAAAAAATAAAAGTGAGACAATGATAAAGAGTTAGAACTGGTGAAACCAGGCAACATATGAAATTAAATATGAGTCAAAACAAAATTGGTTCCAAGGTATATGCTCATATGACATCTGATATTCTATCAAGGATACTCTCAACTTACTAGATACATGAAAGGGATGTGTGCATTGAACAACTAACAAACTACAAAATATATACAGTGTACACTGGGACAAAGAATTTAAGTATGAATATAGAACAGCCAAGTGTGTTTGATGGGAAATATTTGGTGATATGCATGAGGATACAGAAAACATTTAAACTTCATGAGGACACAGAAACAAATGATTTAGGCATAGGCATGCTATCGATTAGTCCCATACAGTGGTAAATATAGAATTGGGCCTAAAATTTTCACAAGTCTCGCTTTGGACCCAGATCATACGCATTGACTCCAAGGCCTAAGATATATTCCATAATTCAGTGAGCAATTGAGAATTCGTTGGAGGAAATTTCGATACATACATTTCTATAAAAATAAATAAAAACCTCAAGCGAACACTTTTTAACTTCTTTGACAGTTCATTTTGGAATGGGATTCTACTGCAGTCATGCAGATTAGGGGAGACTCTAAAAGTATCCTGACCTCACACACAATGGAAAGGGAACATTGGGGAGATATCCCAAATTGTTAGGATTTGAATTTCTTTTGATTTTATCTGATTTGGTTATCTTCAGATCATGTAGTTAGTAATTAACTGCAACTTTGAGACTATCTAGATTGTAAGGATACCTGAAATGTTTGATTCTCTCAATCACTTCTTTTTGTAATGCATATTTAGAGCCTAGTAGATCGAGTAATAAATCAGACTTAAATTTGAGAAACTGTTTTCAGATTTACGTGCTCTACGGCAAATACTCCTCCCTCCTCTTCTTGTTCAGCGTCAGTCAATTCTGTGCTCAAGTAAAAACTGCACTGATCCAAGTTAAACTTTTGGATTCAAAAGTCCAAAGAGACAAACCCTACTTCTGGTTTTAGACCAGGCAGAATTCAGGTCAGGAACATCAGATTTTAAGGCAAAAGTTGAATCAAAATTTACAGGTAATGGTCAGTTGTCAGCCTGTCATACTGATACACAGTTGACAGATTTTTGAACTGAATTGATCTTCTGATTCATGAATCTTTCTTGAAGTTAATGGTTCAATATATAGCTGAGTTGGTTGCAATTATCCATAAGTCATAATCACATAATGTTTTATTTATTCAATAAGGTAGAACTAATATTAGGTTGTATCATAATTGTGTTCAACAAGATACAATTGACCACAACATTGTTAATTTGTTATATGGCCTGCCACGCTCATGTGGAACGACGGCTTGTTCCATGGACTCCTATATCCTATATGGGCAGGTTGTCCTTACGCGGGCAGTTCAGGGACTGAAGAAAACAAAAGGTTATATAAACTTATAATTAAGGAGCATTAAATTAGTATAATTATGGTAGTATGGAGTATGCACCCTGAAGTATGAAGTTCACAACACCAAACAGAGGAAAATATGTCATCCAAAGAATGAAATTCGTATCTGTACATACGGACGACCGTACATAAGCTATAAACATCTTTAAGATTTAGGAAAATCAAGAATACAAAAGTTTTGACTTCTATTGTCTATTAAACTAACCACTGTATAATACAAATTTTGGATAGTCTGCCCTAGTGCACAAATTATAATTTAGGATGAGTAAATATAGTACTTCTATATAACTCACAGAATGTGAAATGGGAGCTTCCTAAAGAACTTCAATGTTACAATAAAATTAATTCAGATTAGGCCTTCACATGAGGTCTGCAACACTCCATATGTGTTGATTGGGATCCTTTTTGGAGGTTTTGAGCACAAATCCTCCCAAACGTAAATTATATGCTCAAGCACCAGATTTTAAACGGGAAAGTGAATTACAAAACGTAAAATTAGAACATGACTTATTTATAGACTCAACATTATCTAGATATACTAATAATCCCAATTCCCCAACACAAAATTTTACCCTACACTGATTTATTAGGTAAAAAATAAATATTCTCTTATCAACTTATAATGTTATTCCCTATTTTGCCCTTACTGTCTACAAAAAATTTCTGTAATGGTTCTCTCTCCCCCCACCATTTCCTTTTTTTCCCCACCTCATGTCCACAAACAGAAAAAGTGAAGTTCTTTTGATCTCATGCTCACTCTTCTGATTTATGAAATCAAAGAATCGAGGCGTGAACAATCATAGGTGTCATCAACCTGCAGCAAGTCAACTCATCCCTTCAATTCACTAATCGCTACCCATTAAGTCCCAAATCAAGAACATTCCACTTTAATGAATCTCGATTAAAGTGGAATTAATCGGTCTAGGAGAGATTAATGATTTACCGGTCAATCGGAAAATAATCATTGATTAAATCGGAATATATATATAATCAATGATTAACTTTCGGAATATATATATATATATATATTCCGATTTAATCAATGATTATTTTCCGATTGACCGGTAAATCATTAATCTCTCGTAGATCGATTAATTCCGAAAACCGATTTTAACTGCTTAGTCTGAACCATTGTTACTATATATGTATATATATGGGAAAAAATGATCAATCCTCTGAAGTATATGATAAAGAGGATCTTAAGTTTTGAAAGATAAATTAACACATGAAATATCAAATTTAATGTCACTAAGAGCATCCACTATCGTTTGCTAAAAACTCATAAAAAGCATTTTTTAGCAATTCATATCCCCACTATCGTTTGCTAAAAACCCATTTTTTAGCAATTGAATGAACAGTGCATTGTTGAATATAGCAGTCGAATTTAGCGATTGCTAAATATAGAAGACGGAGGATGATCCTCTGTCTATTAAAAAAAATTTAAGAGGGACGGACGGAAGAAGATCTTCCGTCTGCCAACTTTCTTCATAAACTTTATTTTCCAAATTTACAAAAATGTCACTGAATATTTACAAAAATGCCATTATAGGAAAAGAAATAAAATAAAATGTCGGACGGAAGATCTTCCGTCCGATAAGCCATTTCAGAAACTTTTCTTTTCAAATTTACGAAAATGCCATTACATATTTACGAGAATGCCATTATAGAAAAAAATTAAATAAAAAACTCGGACAGAAGAAGATCTTCCGTCCAATAACATTAATTAATTTTCTTTCCATATTTACGAAAATGCCATTGAACTTTTACGAAAATGCCATTTTCAAAATTTTAGAAAAAAAAGATGGTTAGACGAAAGATCATCTTCTGTCTCTTCTAAATTTGGCGTTAAACGACTGCAACGCTCTCGTTCAAATGTTATTTCCTAAATGCTATATATGCATATTTTAGCATCAACAATAGTGGATGCTCTAATTAAGTAATCAATAAGCATACCTTAAAACTTAGAGATAACACATTCAAAATATAAATAATAAACAATGCACACCCATGACCCATCTTCAAATTTATAACTCACATTTAATGACACATCCCCACCCATCTACATATTTATAATTCACGTTTAATGACACATCCCCACCCATCTACATATTTATAATTCACGTTTAATGTCACATACCAAAAAGAAATGCATATTAATAAACATTTCTAGTTTTTCACCCATTGTCATGTTTAGTACCAAAACGCAATGACCAAAACAAAGTGAAACAAACCTAAAACCGATTTAATCGTCTAATCGGTTTAGCCGATTACCGACTTAATCGACTATTATTCCCGATAAAACTGCTATCGATATTCCGATTAGAGATTAATCACCGATAAATCTGATTTTTTCGATGTTAGCTGCATAGGGTTCAGATAGACTTCACACAATCCTAAAACACTTAGTTTATATTTAGGTGGAATCGAACTCAAATTTTTTATCCTAGTCAAACCCAACTACTTTTCTTCATATCACCTGACAAACTTCATAACAATATCCAGAATAAATATCTAGAATATTGTCTGCTAATAATTGCAACCACAAATATGTGAAAGTGTGCAGCCTAGCAAATAATATCAGCTTTTTACATGTCATTCACCTTACTAATAGAGCCACACTTCCATAATTTTGGTGGACTTTATGGGTGTCTTAGTTATGTGGTGGTTAAGGCCATACGAGATAAAAAGGCAAAATGGAGCATTCCTGACTAATCCATTTAAAATGGTGGTCTCGTACCTCCACCAATCAACTTCAACAAGTTAGATCATGCAAAATAAAACAAAGGAAAATCCAAGAGAAGCACCATCCCTAATACCAAAAAATGGATGAAAAAGAAAGGTCCAAACAAGTATGGGGAAAGGATAGACTATGAGCCAGAGACAAATTAAGCAAAAAACTCCCATTAACTTTAACCTATTAAACTAAATAAAATCTATAACCTCAAAAGATGAATCAAGACCAAGACATTGGTTGTTTGTGATATCCACTGTTTTAAATTTCGGCCAATACGGCCGAAATTTTCTTTCGGCTAGCTTGCTGATACGAAATCACTGAATTTATCTTCATATTGTTTTGGACCAAAATATGTACGACACTGTTTGGTTAAGCTTTTTTTTTCCAAAACCCAAAAACGTGTTTGGTTAGGGTGTTTTGTGAAAAGAGTTTTCACAAAACTCCAACTTCAATCATTCTCTCTCTACACGAGCGCAACCTTACATTTTTAGGGTGTTGTTTTTTGAAAACTCCAACTTGTTTGGTTAGGGTGTTTTTAGAAAACTGTTTTTAGAAAACTGTTTTCAAAACAACAAACCAAACGCAACCTACGACTTTGGCCAAAATTGCCGAAATATCGGCCGAAATCAACACACTAATGTAATTGCGAATATATAACTTTTTTTTGTTTTACCTGTTTTTTGCATATAAGTCTTTTAATATAGGAACTTAAGCTAAGATAATGAGAGAATTTTGTCTCTCTATTGTTTGTGTATATGCAAAGTCAAATAAATCTATTAACTAATATATTTTTTCTAATAAATGCATATTCAATTTAGTTATATACCTATATTACATCATTTTTATATTGTTGTTAAATTCTGTGAATGTTTACCGCGATTGATTCATATCTTTAGTTACATTATACAATATTTTATATGATAAATGACATGTAGAACATATAATATCTTATTTAGTAACAAAAAAATATGTTTATTGAGTATCTAAAATGAACATAATTACATTTCCCAATATCTCCTCCAATATCTCCGATCCGAGACGAAACACCGTTGCCGAGATGAGTCCGAAAACCGAGATTTAAAATCTTGGTCATATCAGACAAGAGGCTAGCATAAAGAAGTTTAATGAAGTGAAATTTATCCATTACAAAGTAAATAGTGCACAAGATCAATCATCGGACAACCTAAATACACAAATTAACGTTTAAGAGCACTCATCTACCCTCATCCTAAGTCATAGGCACAACAAAAATTCACATGACTCTAAGTCCTCGAAGTGTCGCAAAAACTTACAATACTGGATGTTTCTCAACTGGAAGAATAATAATAAATATCTCGGGCATATCCTTTAAAGCAGCAACCAGTCTTTAGCAAAGATTGTATTTTTATCATTCCTAATTCCAACCAAGATGATGAAAATTCAGTACGCTAGAAACTTTCACTGCTAAGAGTGGCTCCCTAATTTCAGACTTCAGTCTTAACAGAAATTTTCAAGACCTCCATTGCTGCATGCCATCAAAGCTTCAACCAATGAAGTAGCTTTTTTAAACAACCTGTCTCGCCTTTTAAAATATATATGAGAAACAAGCACAAACTCATCTTACACAGCTTTATAGAGAAAAATAAAACATGAATTACGTGGTGACCAAACTATTCGTATAATTTAAGATGACTTTTTCCCTCGTTCTCGCACCTTCAAATACACTTCACTTCCACATCCAGCCAGAACAAGATTCACATCCATATAATTTAACGAATCACACTAAACTAAACAGAAGGAGAAATATATATATATATATATATATATATATATATATATATATATATGGGGAAAGCTTCGGTTGTGCACTCCTCATCTAAATTAGTCTAAATATGTAAAATCAAATCATTTGAAATTCATTTACCCATCCATTGAAGTGTTACAAAATTGTATGACAGAAAATCATTGTTTTTTATAGTCACATGATGGATGGGCAAATGAATTTCAAATGATTTGATTTTACATATTTAGACTAATTTAGATGTGTAGATCAATGTGAACGGTTCGGATCGTCGATATGAATGCCCGAAGGTATAGTGCAGATGGCGAAGCTTTCCATATATATATATATATATATATATATATATATATATATATATATATATATATATATATATACATAGTTTACGCAAATCTTACAGATATATCCTCCCATGCTAGCCCTTGAATCGGCAGCAACGATCACTCCATCATTGAAAATAAACGCCAAAGTCGTCGTCCCTTTGGCTGGCCTCACCATCTGAATCGCCTTCCTCTGGAACCCATCAAACTAAAACAAAACCCCAAGTTCAGTAATCAAAACATAGAGTAAAAAAACATAGAATAAGAATAAGAAGAAGGTCTGACGTCAGCGCATGCGGGGAGATCGAAGGATGGAGCAGCGGAGATGTCAGAGGAGAAATCGGCGGCTCCGGAGTATATTGGGGCGCGAGATTCCAATCCAGTGGTATCGAGAATCATGATTGATTGGTATTGGTACGAAGGAGCAGGAAGAAGAAGACGAAAAAATAGAGTGTGCGATTGGGAGGTAAAAAAAACCTAATTTGGAGTGTGAAGTTGATTTTGATTGGGGAAGATGAAAGGAACGGAAAGGATGTGGGTATACTGGATACGGGTATTGCACGTGTTTGTAGTATGGGTCGGGTCGGGTTATAGGGAGTAGGAAAGGCCCGTAAACCAGACGGAGGGATGTTCCATGCATGATTAGGGGTGGTTTGACCGGTTGTAAATTGTATCCCACCTAAGAGCATCCACAGTCGTTTGCTTATTTGTCATTTTTTTCAATTTTTTTTTACTGTAGTGCACATACTCGTCTGCTATTTTGTCATTTTTTGACAAAATCGCTACAGTAGAAAGGGACGAATAGCAATCGATATAGCAAAATGCATATTATAGCAGGTCTGGATTATTTAATTATTATTTTAATTGATCGGACGAAACATGATGTTTCGTCCGAAGTAAAAAAAAAAAAAAACGAATAAAATAACCTTTAAACGTGGGAATGAACATGATGTTTCGTCCCAATTTGAGACGAAACATCATGCTTCGTCCCAATCCAATTTTTAAAAAAAATTTTAAATTTTAAATTTTTTTTGCAATTATCTAAATTGATTTTGCAAAAAAAATTTACAATTTGTTTAAAAAATTCTTTTTGCAATTTTTTTTTACAAAAAAAACCTCCGGAATTTCCGGACGAAGCACCATGCTTCGTCCAGCTACAGTGAATTTTTTGGAACTTTTTGTAATATTTTTAATTGTTTTTGCAAATTTTAAAATTTATTTTGCAAATTTTTAAATTGTTTTTACAAATATTATTTACAAACTATTTTTAAAAAAAAATTTTGCAAAATTTTTTTTGCAAAAAAAAAACTTCCTTTTTTTCCCCTTTTTGGGACGAAACATCATGTTTCGTCCCGTAATTTTTTTTAGTTTTCGTCTGTTTCTTTTTTAACGAACTTATGCATTTTTTTGTCATTCGACGACTGCAGCGTTTCGTCGAATTGGATGGGCAAAAAATGCATTTTGCCATTTTTCACATTCAACGACTGTGGATGCTCTAAAAGATTGTTATTTGACAAAAAAATCATTGAAAATGTTCTAAAAAATTGGTTTGTTTGAATGTAATTTTACTATAGTATAGAATAGAAATTTTAAAAAGTAGTAAAAAAATAATTTTAGAGAAGTATGTGGATTGTTTTAGGGGGGTGTTTGTTTATCATGAAGTAAACTATAGGAAGTGAAATCAAGGTTGTTCACTACTTTTATATTCATTTATTTCTCTCGCGCTCTCTCTCTCTCTCCACTTTCTGGAGTGACTTTGCCACTATGAATGTAAGAATTTCTTTTTAAATTCACGTTCTTCCTTGTCATTGCCGATGTATGACTAAAAGTCCCCCATTACAAAACAAAGCTGAAAATGAAGTAATACTGATAATCCTACAACAATTAAGCAACGCTCTCCTTCTGTAACACCCCGCAAAATAAAATGATTTATTTTGTATTATTAAATAATATTAAATCAGTAAAGCTGACTATTTTTGACTATTTTCTAAAAATTGTAATTTTGCACGTGCAAAGTTAGAAATTTTTGAATTCTTAAAATTTTATGGTTAATGATTGATTTTCCTTATTTATTTATGACATTTTAATTTTTCAGATTTATTTAAATTAATTTGACTATTTTACGAATTTGTTAATTTTACACGTGTAAAACACGTGCAAATCTTTTTTTTGGGTGCAATTCTCCACTTTTAAAATTCTAAACAACATCTACTATTTATAATGGAGTATATCCTAAATTTTGGGATTTTTCTGAATGAAGAAACTATTTTTATAAATACTTCGAAAGAGATGGTCTTTTATGTAAAAAGTCGATTGGATCTCAAACAAATAATGAAAATTTGTTTTTGCTACTTTTTGGGCTGTCCAAGATTATTATTAATGGTAAAATTTATTTAAAATAAATTTAGAGTTTATTTTGTAAAGATTTAAACAAATATGGTATTTTTGCAAATATGGAAATTAAGTTGGACCTTGTGCAAATATTTTTCTTGGATACTAGAAGTCAGAAATTTTGTTTGGAAAATATAATATTTATTAGTAGGTATTATTTATGAATTTTCTGGATTTTTACGAATATTTTATGATATATTTGCAAATATTACAAAGAGTAAGACTTTTATGCAAAATTACTACTTTGAGTACAAATCCGAAATTTTCTATTTTTTGGGCTATGCTTGATGGTTGGATAACTCAGCAGTAAAAGGGTTGAGTTTTATTTTAATTTATTTAACTTATTTAACTACTTTATTAAAGAAATATTTATATATGTAAAATAATAATTTGTTAAGGGATGTTTCCATAAACTTGTAAAATCCTAAAAACTCCAGATTTCGGCTTATATTATGGCCACTACAGCCGTCCCTCTCCTCTGCAAAAATAAAATAAATTTTTACTATTAATTTCTTGGAGTTTCAAAGCGATGATCTTGGACTTTTTGCAAACGAAGGGCTTTTTCTTATTCTTTATTAATTCAGTTGATTTCTTCAATGAGGTGAGTGACATATATTTGTTTTGTATTGTTCTATGCATGTTGTATGTGATGGTGTGTGTATTAGAAAGCATGATTAGGAATTGTATGATGATAATATGAATTCTTGATATATGGATGTATAAAACTTGAATCTTTCATGAAACTATCACTACAAAAGAAACTCGATTTCCCGGCGTTTTTTTACGTCTTTACCGGCGTTTTTTTACGCCGGTGAAACTTTCACCGGCGTTTATAATAGCGCCGGTCCAAATGCCGCCGAAGCGAGCGTCGCGGAAAGGAAAGGGTCTACACTGGCGGTTTTAGTAGACGCCGGTAAATGTGACAACTACACCGGCGGCCATAAAGCGCCGGTGTATGGGGGTCTCTGAGTGCCGTTCTTTTACCCCCAATATACATTCACCGGCGGTCGTAAACCGCCGGTGTTTATCAATTCACCGGCATTTATAGAAACACCGGTGTAGAATGAACGTATACCGGCGGTCGTCGACCGCCGGTGTATGTGCGTTTATGAGTGTCCGGTTTTCCCTACTTACAAGCACCGGCGTGATCAAAAACGCCGGTGTAGTTAGGTTCACCGGCGTTTTATAAATCGCCGGTGTTTCTTGGTACCGTTACAGCTAACGGCATACACCGGCGTTTAACGACATACACCGGCGTTTGTGTGAACGCCGGTATATCGCACACTACAAATAATTCATTAGATAGACCGGCGTTTTATAAAATGCCGGTCTAGCTATGCCCGTTTGTTTTCCTTTCTCCGGTTTTCCGTTCGATTTCAATTCGCAGTTTCATTTACAAAACCTGTAAACTAATTTACAACTGATTCAACCAATTTCGTTGCATATTAATGCGCAAATCACAACCAAACACAAGAATAATAAAGTTTCACACGTGTCATATCCCAAATATCTCAACAAACTAATTAACAGTGTCATAATCACAACCAATCACAACCAAATTCACCGCAAAATTAACAGTGTCATAATTAACAAATTAATATATCGACGAACATCCCAAATATCTCAACAAACCAGTCTGACAAATATCTCAAATATCCCAAATTAACAGTCTGACATAACTCTCATAAAAAAAAACAGTCCGACATAACAGCAAGGAGGACATAAGAACAACAATCATACAGCAAGGACACAAGAACAGCAAGGAGGACCACGGATTCATACCCCTCGAGGAGCTTCAGTTCTGATCATCAGAATTTTCTTCATCTGGGCGACCGCTCTGTGAAAAAAAAAACAATAGTTTAATTCAACAGTAGACCACAATACAGAATATACATATTTTTTGAACTTGCAAAAAAATCTAACTGTATCTTAAATTATAAGATCAAAGTGCCAATTGCAAATGGAATTGTTAATGATATATAGAGAGGTAAAATAATTACATTGCAATGCTAAAAATCTAGTACTTAATTTTGTTTTTAAATATATCTAAAATAACAAAACAAATAAAAATTCAGTATCTAACTTGAAAACTTTATATTCTCCTCTGATTGGGAATATCCACTATCTAAAACAGTAAAACAAATGAAAATTCAGTATCTAAGCATGTCTTTCATGGATTGTTCAGACAATCCATGAAACTATCATCGTGGACGGAAACCAAATATAAGAAAAATAAGAAAAATAAGATAGGGCTCATATCAAGTGTATTTTTAGGGAACTGTCATCGTGGAAGGAAACCAAATATAGAAGCCGGAAATGGAAACAGAAAGAAGAATGGTAGAGACTTTGGATACACCAGGCTAACATAGCGGCATTTTCCTCATCTCTCTCTCATCCCTTGTTTCCCTTCAGCACACGAACACAAAGAGACATCAGCAACAACAGCAAGAGCGACAAGAACAACAATAATAATAAATTATTATGAACAAGATGTCTTTATATGGGTTTCCAGATCTCCACTCGAGCCCTCTCGTTCTAATCACAGCCCAATTAAGAACATAGACAACAGCCACTGAACAATCCAATCACAACCCAATCAAAATTTGCCATCCTGGATCTTAATGAAATAAGCTTCATTAGCAGTAAAAGAAGATGGGGATGCTAGCAGCATACTCAATTTGGAAGTGAACCCATTTTTGGTTAAAAAATCATGCCAAAGATGGCAAACAGGTTACTTTAACAGTACCTTAAAATGAAAATTTCTATTATCTGAGCTTATATGTTGCTCTACTAATTGTTGAGCCCAACTAAATCTAAAACCCAATTGTTGTGCATATCCGGAGGATTTTGGCATACGTACCTATAGCATCCTCAGTTCACAGTGAACCCATTTGGGTCAAAAAAACATGCCAAGAAGACAATCAGATGCATGAAATCAGCTTCATTAACAGTGAAAGAAGATAAGGATGCTAGCAGCATACTCAGTTTGGAAGTGAACCCATTTTTGGTTAAAAAATCATGCCAAAGATGGCAATCAGGTTACTTTAACAGTACCTTAAAATGAAAATTTCCATTATCTGAGCTTATATGTTGCTCTACCAATTCTTTAGCCCAACTAAATCTAAACCCCAATTGTTGTGCATATCCGGAGGATTTTCGCATACGTACCTATAGCATCCTCAGTTCACAGTGAACCCATTTGGGTCAAAAAAACATGCCAAGAAGATAATCAGATGCATGAAATCAGCTTCATTGGCAGTAAAATAAGATGAGGCCTATGCTAGCAGCATACTTAGTTTGGAAGTGAACCCATTTTTGGTTAAAAAATCATGCCAAAGATGGCAATCTGCAGGTTACTTTAACAGTATCTTAAAATGAAAATTTTCATTATCTGAGCTTATATGTTGCTCTACCAATTCTTTAGCCCAACTAAATCTAAAACCCAATTGTTGTACATATCCGGAGGATTTTGGCATACAGCTATACCATCCTCAGTTCACAGTGAACCCATTTAATATCAAAAAAACATGCCAAGAAGACAATCAGATGCATGAAATCAGCTTCATTAACAGTGAAAGAAGATGAGGCCTATGCTAGCAGCATACTTAGTTTGGAAGTGAACCCATTTTTGGTTAAAAAATCATGCCAAAGATGGCAATCTGCAGGTTACTTTAACAGTATCTTAAAATGAAAATTTCCGTTATCTGAGCCAATTCTTTAGCCCAACTAAATCTAAAACCCAATTGTTGTGCATATCCGGAGGATTTTGGCATACGTACCTATAGCATCCTCAGTTCACAATGAACCCATTTTTGTCAAAAAAGCATGCCAAGAAGACAATCAGATGCATGAAATCAGCTTCATTAACAGTAAAAGAACATGAAAATTTCCAGTATCTAAGCATATATTTTTCTATTAATTCTTCATCCCAACTAAACCATTCATGTTAAGGAAATCAAGATGCATCTATCTGAAAAAATATGCTAAGTTTGAAAAATAAGGGAAATCAAGAGATGATACCGAAGAGAGAGAGAGAGAGAGCGGAGGAGGGAAATCGAAAATGACGAATAGGGCTCATATCAAGTGTAGTTTTAAGGAATTGTCATCGTGGAAGGAAACCAAATATAGAAGCCAGAAAGAGGAATGGTAGAGAATGAGGATACACCAGGCTAACATAGCGGCATTTTCCTCATCTCTCTCTCATCCCTTCTTTCCCTTCAGCACACGAACACATAGAGACATCAGCAACAACAGCAAGATCGACAAGAACAACAATAATAATAAATTATTATGAACAAGATATCTCTATATGGGTTTTCAGATCTCCACTCCAACTCGTCTCTTTCTAATCACAGCCCAATTAAGAACAATTGTTCACAGTCACTGTTAAAAAAACATATATGCTCAGATAATGGAAATTTTCATTTTAAGATACTGTTAAAGTAACCTGATTGCCATCTTTGGCATGATTGCCATCCTCATCTTCTTTTACTGTTAATGAAGCTTATCTCATGCATCTGATTGTCATCTTGGCATGTTTTTTTTAACAAAATGGGTTCACTGTGAACTGAGGATGCTATAGGTACGTATGCCAAAATCCTCCGGATATGCACAACAATTGGGTTTTAGATTTAGTTGGGCTAAAGAATTAGTAGAGCAACATATAAGCTCAGATACTGTTAGAGAACCTGTTTGCCATATTTGGCATGATTTTTTAACAAAAAATGGGTTCACTGTGAAACTAAGTATGCTGCTAGCATACCAAAATCCTCTAAATCAGTACCCCAACACGGCTGAACAAACCTTATTTGCAGGTCATACAATGTCATCTAAGCATGTTATGTGCCAAAGTGGGGTTGGTCATACAATGCATGAACGACACGTATTAGTTGTTTGTGGGTATGCAATAGGGTGCAGCTATGAACAAGGGCTCATATCAAGTGTAGTATTACGGACTGTCATCGTGAAAGGAAACCAATTTAATATATAAGTCATATATGGAGCCAGAAAGAGGGATGGTAGAGAATGAGGATACACCAGGCTAACATAGCGGCATTTTCCTCATCTCTCTCCCATCCCTTCATTCTCTTCAACACACGCACACAAAGAGACATCAGCAACAACAGCAAGAGGGGGTTGGTCCAATAATAAGTATAGATTATAATAAACGAGATGTCTTTATTTGGGTTTCCAGATCTCCACTCCAGCCCTTTCTTTCTAATCACAGCCCACTTAAGAAACATAGACGAAATGCTTATAGACGATAGCCACAATGCAGACTCACAAACACTAGTACGTGTCTTTCATGCATTCAAGATCATAATCTCTTTAAAAATACCAATTTAAATACTTACCGATGGTGGGACTTGGGATTGCTGCCCTATTAAATTGGCCATTTTTTCTTGTAGGAGTGCAACTTGTGCCTTTAATGAAGTCATCTCCTCGTCCCGATTGGCACTTGAACTAGATTCACTCCGTCCGAATAGCCGCGAGGGGGTTGGTCCTAGCCTCATACCACGGACACGTCCATGCCTCTCCTTTCCCCTAACCTCGGTCAAGGCAACTCTCTGCCGGGTACGCCAATCTGGGCGTGCCGCCGTAGGGTCAGAATCTGAAGCGGAAGAGATTTCATCATACCTTTTCCGAGCGTTAGTCTGTAAAAGGACATAACAATCAGAGTTAAAAGCAGATGAGATTTCGACTACTCATTAGATATTAGTTTACAAATTACCAGAATCCGTGCTGCCTCAGGGCTCGCATACGTCCCATCCTTCGATTTGTGGGTGGCATCGAAAAAGTCAATGTCGCCAAACTCCGTAGGACCCCCCAATCTTCTGCCTATATATTAGTAAGATGAAATGGTTATAAACAAATAACTGTAAGTAAAAAATGTTCAATACGATTGTGCCTACCAATTCTTCTCGAACCAGAGCGAAGCTCTGTGTACCAGCGTTATGCAACACTAGCTGCTTTGACCGACTGGCAACTCCCACCTCTGCCCTTTTCTGTACATGCCACAATGAAGTTAGCAGAAAAATTCATTACAGTAGCCATACAACCACATACTCATTAGATTTTTGTGCCTTTAATGTAAATACCTGACCGATCGCCGAACTCCAGTAGTGCACAAGAAATTGCCAATCTGAAGGCTCCACATTTTCTGGCACATTCATTGCATTCTCCTCCTCCGAAAGGTCTTTGTCATAAAACTTCGCCTTCAAGTCACTCTTGTAGTCCCTCCACTTTTTGGAGAGTGACTTTTCTACTCAAGGCGTAAGGGAGTCGGCGAACGAGAAGTATTGCTGCAAAATTTATTACCCATCACTAAAAATACATATTTCAATAATATATTTGTGCCAACCAATTATTTATTTTAGATGAGAAATATCTTGATTGTCGTAATAGCAGTGGCCTTTGTCGTGGTTGGCACCTTCGGCCAACTCTCGTATGACAAAGGAAGTATCCGGGGGTTCCTTGCTATAACCCCAATAAAGGAAGAAAATTTGCTGGCGTTATCGCCAACCGGTTGCCCGACACCGTTTACCTCCACCACGATCCTTTCGTCATTCTGAAGCCTCCAAATATTCGTCATCTTAGTTCGCCCACGATGTTTTTTGACAGTGGGCGGTGTGCTACCCTCACCCTCATCTGTTTGACTGCCACTATTATGTAGTGGCTGCTCATCCCCATGGCTCTCGTTGCCATCATTTATATTTATCCTCTTTCCACGCCTCGGCATGTTGTACCTGTCAAGGATTCAATAACTTCCTTAGAGATGCAAATTTAATTAATAACATGTTTATAATAACTATCATAAAATTTGTACTTTAGTAGGATTAACAAACCAACATAATTATAAAAAAATTTAAAAAATGAGATTTGTAACAAATTAAATTACAATGATAGTTTGGTTCAAATGACACTAAGCATAGTTTAATGTAAATAACACCAAGCAGTAGAAAATAGGAAGATAATTAAACCGGTGTATTAAATTGTTGTGCATATCCGGAGGATTTTGGCATACGTAGCTATAGCATCCTCAGTTCACAGTGAACCCATTTTGGTTAAAAAAACATGCCAAGATGACAATCAGATGCATGAAATCAGCTTCTTTAATAGTAAAAGAACATGAAAATTCTAGCAGCATACTCAGTTTGGAAGTGAACCCATTTTTGGTTAAAAAATCATGCCAAAGAGGGCAAACAGGTTACTTTAACAGTATCTTGAAATGAAAATTTCCATTATCTGAGCTTATATGTTGCTCTACTAATTCTTGAGCCCAACTCAATCTAAAACCCAATTGTTGTGCATATCCGGAGGATTTTGGCATACGTAGCTATAGCATCCTCAGTTCATAGTGAACCCATTTTGGTCAAAAAAACATGCCAAGAAGACAATCAGATGCATGAATAAGCTTCATTAACAGTAAAAGAAGATGAAAATTCTAGCAGCATACTTAGTTTGGAAGTGAACCCATTTTTGGTTAAAAAATCATGCCAAAGATGGCAAACAGGTTACTTTAACAGTACCTTAAAATGAAAATTTCCATTATCTGAGCTTATATGTTGCTCTACTAATTCTTGAGCCCAACTAAATCTAAAACCCAATTGCTGTGCATGTCCGGAGGATTTTGGCATACGTAGCGATAGCATCCTCAGTTCACAGTGAACCCATTTTGGTCAAAAAAACATGCCAAGAAGACAATCAGATGCATGAAATAAGTTTCATTAACAGTAAAAGAAGATGAAAATTCTAACAGCATACTTAGTTTGGAAGTGAACCCATTTTTGGTTAAAAAATCATGCCAAAGAGGGCAAACAGGTTACTTTAACAGTATCTTGAAATGAAAATTTCCATTATTTGAGCATATATGTTGCTCTACTAATTCTTTAGCCCAACTAAATCTAAAACCCAATTGTTGTGCATATCCGGAGGATTTTGGCATACGTAGCTATAGCATCCTCAGTTCACAGTGAACCCATTTTGGTTAAAAAAACATGCCAAGATGACAATCCGATGCATGAAATCAGCTTCTTTAACAGTAAAAGAACATGAAAATTCTAGCAGCATACTTAGTTTGAAAGTGAACCCATTTTTGGTTAAAAAATCATGCCAAAGAGGGCAAACAGGTGACTTTAACAGTATCTTAAAATGAAAATTTCCATTATCTGAGCTTATATGTTGCTCTACTAATTCTTGAGCCCAACTAAATCTAAAACCCAATTGTTGTGCATATCCGGAGGATTTTGGCATACGTAGCTATAGCATCCTCAGTTCACAGTGAACCCATTTTGGTCAAAAAAACATGCCAAGAAGACAATCAGATGCATGAAATAAGCTTCATTAACAGTAAAAGAAGATGAAAATTCTAGCAGCATACTCAGTTTGGAAGTGAACCCATTTTTTGTTAAAAAATCATGCCAAAGATGGCAAAGAGGTTACTTTAACAGTATCTTGAAATGAAAATTTCCATTATCTGAACATATATGTTGCTCTACTAATTCTTTAGCCCAGCTAAATCTAAAACCCAATTGTTGTGCATATCCGGAGGATTTTGGCATACGTAGCTATAGCATCCTCAGTTCACAGTGAACCCATTTTGGTTAAAAAAACATGCCAAGATGACAATCAGATGCATGAAATCAGCTTCTTTAACAGTAAAAGAACATGAAAATTTCCAGTACCTAAGCATATATTTTTCTATTAATTCTTCATCCCAACTAAACCATTCATGTTAAGGAAATCAAGATGCATCTATCAGAAAAAACATGCTAAGTTTCAAAAATAAGGGAAATCAAGAGATAGAGAGAGAGCGGGGCGACGAGCGCGGGGGGGAGGAGATAGAGAGAGAGCGGGGCGACACGGTGGTTTCCGATCGCCGATTCACCTCCAAATCGAGAGAGGGAGGAGGGAAATCGAAAATGACGAAGGGAAGAAGAGACGATGACGAAAGGTCGAAGTCTGTCGAAGAGGACGAAGCGGCGGAGGCAAACGCGCGGGAAGTAGAGCGAGGAAGGAGGGAAAACGAAGCGCCCCCCCTTTTTCTTTTTTTTGGGGTTTGGGAAAATGGCGAACGAAATGTTAGGGTAGATGGGATTTATCGCAGCTTATTCACCGGCGTTTCAATTAGACACGCCGGTGAATGTGTAGGTATATTCTCCGGCGTTTATTATTAAAACGCCGGTGAATAATATACTTCACCGGCATTTTTAAATAAAACGCCGGTGAATACGCGGATTGACCGGCGTTTTAAAGCGACCGCCGGTGTATAACCATCGCATCTGGCGCCCCATTCCTATTCGCTCCCTACCCCGGCGCTACTAGTAAAACGCCGGGGAATATTCGCCGGTAAATCGAGTATCTTTTGTAGTGTATGCTATAGATGATTAAAACTCTATATAGATGACTTGTAATTGTTAAAGAACCTAATAGAAATCATAGATAGGTTGCTTTCCCCCATATTCTTGCTGTTTTGAACATATATTATTGAGTTGTATGATGTTTAATGCAAAAGTGAACAAAACCTAATCTTTACTGTGTATGTATGCAAATATAATCTGTTGGGGGTATTTGATGAACAAAACTTGATTATACACTTGTTGTGTGTGCATGAATTAACTAATGTGAGCAGTGGGGTATGTGTTTAATCGATTGTAGGGGGGTTTGGAATTAAAAAGAACAAGTTTTGAATGTTGTAAAAAGGGGTATGTTTCGGGTCTGGCTAAGTTCGGCCAAAATTGATCTTTTGTGACTTTTGTGAAGTTTTCGATTGGATTTTGATTGTTTTGATACTGAGATTGATTTGAAACCCTATACTACTTATAATCAGTGATTCCTTGATGTTCTGTCTAACACACACACACACACACACACACACACACACACACACACACACACACACACACACACACACACATATATATATATATACATATACATATGAACATATCTTACTGTTTTGAAGAACTGCCGAAACTAATTTTTGATGTTTTATGATATTTTCGGTTGAGATCTGAGTGTTTTGAATAATGAGTTTGATCAGATCAATATACCACCTATATAAGATGTTCCCTTGTAGTTTTACTGATGCTTAAACACACATATACGCTTATATATTTATATGTATCCCGTTTTGAAGAATTTGGTAAAATTTGCTCATTCATGATCTTGATGTGGTTTTGATATGTTTTATAAACTCCAGTATGTTATACAAGATGTACTTAATCATCTCAGGAAGTTAGTTTTGCAAATTTATGATTTTACAAAGTTTTAACGAAGTATAAGTAAAAAGGTGCATGAAATTTGAAGCTGTTGTATGGGATGTTTTTGACATGAAGGTCACTGCAAGGTTGACTACAAGGTCGACCGACATCATTGTTTTAGGCTATTTTGTGAGTTTTTCGTCGTTTTTCTTGAACGATTATTTCTTCGAACTTACGGATTATTGATCTACTGTTTTAGATGATATTTTTACTACAGATTACAGCATTTTATAGAGAGTTACGTCTTGATTATAATAGATCTTCAAATTGTGTACTATTGCCTTATAAAGCGAGAAATAAGTATGGTTTTTGAAGAAATTGATTTTTTGTGACTTTCTACAACTTTAAAATATGATTTTCAGTTATTTAATAAATTTAATACTTTATTTCAGTTCTAGAAATTTTGTGACTATATAAAATAAATTTGGATTTGTTGATTTTAATAAGTTTTCTTAATATGAGAGTATTGATAATGGGGTTAAGAGTTTTAATCAAAGATTTTGTGTTGATGATTGAGTTGTGAGTCTCTAGAGGGTGTGTGAGACCCTAGTACACCTGCAGTTGAAATTTTTGTGATTTGGCTAGTTGGGGCCTTGTTGTTGATCAGTTGAGCTAAGTCTGGTAGGATACACCAACTCTAGGAGATTCGTAATTAATTAATTAACTTAATAAGATAAGGACAGACACTAGATGGTGATATGATGAAATGAGTGCAAACATGGTTTATGGACCTCAGTATGGCCTGCGGTGTGAGATAATCCCCGGAATTATCGAGGTGTGAGTGAAATAGTCTCCGGAATTACCTGCGATGTGAGATTGATCTCCGGAATTATCGGTGTCGAGGCGACACTTATGGGGTATTCGTGTGATGAGGCGCCATAGCTTGCGATGTGGGGTATTCTCGAAGATTCCTAGGTGTGAGTGAAATAGTCTCCGGAATTATCTGTGGATAGAGATTGACCTTCGGAATTATCGGGGCATGGGCTAGATACTCACAGTTTTTCTAAATTTCATAGTAGTCATCGTAGTAGGATTAGTTGCATAGCGAGGGATTTAACCCTATTAAGTGGAGAATGTTAAGGGCTTGCACAGGATCTATGTAGAGTGGGCAGCATAGATTCGACGAGTATGCATTAGAGAGTCATCATATAGCACTAGTATTTTCTTGACTTGGTTTTATGCATGACATTTCTTGTTTTCCTACACTTGACACTTAGTCTAATTTCACTTGCTGTTTTCATGTTTTATTTATTTATTAACTCCTTCTTTTCATTTATTATTACTGTTGGTATATGTTGTTTATAACTTTATCCTTTATGTTTTATTTATATTGCATTTTCTCTTGATGTCAGTCACACCGTTATGGCTTACCCCTGTAGTTTTGGGAGTTAGGGTTATCTCTACCCTCATGTTTTACAGGAAGGTACCGTTAGCTCGGGATTGGATGCATGGGATAGAATGATAATATGGCTTATGCAAATTGTAAAAGATTGTGTTGTAAAAGAGAGAAATTGTAATTCAAGGTGTTAATTTTCCGCTTTGTTTTGTAAACAATTGATGTAATAAAAAGTTTTAAATTTCCCTATATTTGGTTGTTATATTTATGATTACATTGAAGTTGATTCTGGAAATTATGCCACGTATTTCTAATCTCTAATATTATAATGGGATAAGCCCTTAGTGTCATTTGTAAATATACCACCTTATTTGTAAATCTACCACTTTACGAGTATTGTACGTGCAACTCAAACTCTCCCATTATACACTTTATTTAAATCTACAAATTTACGTGCATTACACGTATAACTCAAACTCTCTCATTATACTTTTTATATTACTTTAAAAAATATGTATTTATTAACACGTGCTATATTATATTACTTTTAAAACTATATATTGATTAAAACGTGCATCGCACGTGTTAATTACTAGTTTTATTTATTGAAAATTCGGGACGCTACACCTTCCCCTCTCTAAACTTTCCTTTGTAAACCTAATTTACAAATTCTTATTTAAACCAAAAAAATTCTCATTGCATGGCCGATGTTGGATAAGTGCTAAAGCTTTAAGCTTTGGTTCTGTTTCGTTTTTTTAAGGCTCGGTTTTTTTTAGCATTGGTTTTATTTTATTTTTTTAGATTTAGTTTAGTTTTTTTGGTTGGTTCATTTTTTCTTCTCCGATTTTTTAAACTTAATTTATCTTAATTTTCATTTTTTTCATTTTTTTCATTTTTTTGTTTAATTTAATTAAGACCAATTTTGTTTAATTAGTTTCAGCCCTAATTAATTGAGATTAATTTCAAGTAAAACCAAAAGTTTAAAAATAAATTTAAAATTAATTTCGCTACAGTGTTCTTACAACTCAAACAAACCTAATCTTTTATGGAAACTATTTCAGCTACAATATACCTACATCCAACCAAACCACTTTTCGGAACTCATTTCCACATATTTCTTTTCCCTACAATAATCTTAAAATTTTAGAAATATTTTACGTGCAACCAAACACCCCCTTATTGGATAATGTGAGGAGAGAGGAGAGAGAAACTAATTTAAAATTCTGTGAAATAGTGCTCCCCCTCCCCCCCTCTTTTCCTCTCATTTTGGTAGGAAATCAATGAGGCCAAAAAGTTCTACAGTAATGCCCGTTGAAATCAAATTTAACCTCTTTTACTGTCAAACAATGCTTGAACAGTGCTTTTCCTTCAGAAAACATTTCCTACAATGATTTTACTATCTAATAAACCTCCCCATAGTGTGGGTTATTTCCATAAAGACCACCCACAATTTTGACAATCTCGAATAAGCTACTTACAAATCTTTATTTCTATAAACACCACCAATATAGATTCCACTTTAATAAACACCTCTTTTAGTTGAAGTTAACTTACTTTATAATCTGAATTGATTTAAGGATTTATATCCCTCACAAATCAATATTATCACATTTCCCCCTAACAATGTGAGGTGGAACAATATGAGATCCACCTCAAGTTGTCAGTCCGTTAGAATTCTACACTTAGTCGTAGTCCAGGCCTTACCTAACTTTTAAAATGACTAACTTACGCTTAAATGAACTCACCCATTAACCTACTTAACTTTCATTCTGTCATGCCCTGCTTCCTATTACACGGAAACACGGGCACACAAATGAGGCCCAACGAATGATGGGTACATCATCCATAAGCTGTAATAGTTTAACTCAACAATATAAAAGATGACAATAACCACGCATACAATGAACTATCAAATAAACATGAATAATCCATAAAGTGTCTCATACATAACCAACATCTGGAAAGTAAACAACTTCGGGTCAATAAAGCTCGGAATACAAAGTTTGCAATAAACAAATATAACTGGAAATAAAAATATAAAGCAAGTAAAGCAAAGTGGAATCCATCTCCATTTTTCAGAACACCTGATCACTGATTCCTTCTGGCAGTTCCTCTTCCATTCCTGTATATTCATCCACTCAAGTTTGGGAAGGAGAACACCCGTTAGAGCAAGTAACGGGCCGCAAGTAGTACAAACAAGTAGGTAGCAAGAACAGGAATATAGCAAGAACAAAAAATCATATGTACAGGAAACAAATCATATAACGAGGAACACATACATGTAACCGAGCAACAGGTAACTTGTCTTATGAGCAGGTTTCATGAAACTAGTGGACTGAAACTTGTATCATGTAAACGAGAATCATGGAAACTTGTAAACTGGGATCATATAACTTGTAACAAGAAAATGCATGTGCTCAGTGTAAATCTTAAGCCTATTCATTAATCATTCCTACCTAATGCACACAATCCTGCGTCCCATACCACAGGTTCGGGTGCATACAATCATGTAGTATTTTAACTCTAGTGGTGAATGATATGGTCATGTACTCGGGTCTTCTCATGACTATAAAACTTGTTCGCTAAACTTGTTCGGTAAACTTGGTAGGTAAACTTGGTCGGTAAACTTGTAACATGGGAAACACGGGCCCCCCTTCCGATTATAATCTCCTATATCATTCACTACTAGGTCTTACCCTTATTCCCCAGCATGTTATTCTTTTATTACAATGAATCATGCATGTGCAATCGATAGAACAGTGTCAAGAAATGGTAGCAAGGAGGTATCGATGAATGTACAATCAACGGTATGTTGTGCAATTCATTAGATGCAAAGTTTAACACATATATATTTAAAAGCATGAAAAATACAATTCTGGACAGCAATACATTGTTGTACAAAAACCAACTTTTCCACCGCTACGGGAAAGCGAATCAAGTTCCGTCAGAAGTTCTAGAAACTAGACTCTCTGAAGGTTCTAATGCATATTCACATGATACATTACAGTCACAGTAACTAGGTCGATCAATCAATTCTTTACGAATTTCGTGCATAGTCTCGGTTCTGGAAATTATCACATACCAGTACTAAAATAGTGATAACTTCCAACCCATAAATCGGATTAAGAATCCGTAAGATGTTCCGAATTCAGGACTCAGTGTGCTACAGTTTCTATGTAATAAGTTTTAGATAATATCATCACTAACTGTGTCAAATTTTCTGAAGCAGACGATAGTCCAGAAATATACTAAGTTGCTTTTAACAATCTTACATTTGCAAGTGTATAGTTTTTACGATTAGAATTGAGCGTACAACTACGTTTAGACATCAACATAGTTCTAATATTAACATGACAAACATTAGCACATTAATGGTGTTAAACTACGAATATAACCATATGATCAAATGCTAGCACAAGTTCATTCAAATCCTTTTTTTCTTTTATAGTTTCATGTTTCTAGTTCATGTTTGCGTGTCGTATGCATATAGGAACGGAATCTCATGTGTTTCTTTGATATTCGGGTGGATGGAACTTGAATGAACGATGAGCGATGGATAGTTCAAGTTCAACAAAATCAACAGAATCGGATACGATTGACATGGATATAAAAGAGGGGAAAACTACTTGCGGAGTTCAAACTAGATGCTTACACAAGAACGAATAGATTGTACAAGTGATACTTGACTTAATATGATGACGACGACTTCGATAATAATGAGAATAATAGGACGAGCATCCCGATGACAACACGTGCAACAACGCAATGGCAACCACGTGCTAAACACGTACTCCACAACACGACAAGCGACACAGCAAACACAACAAAGAACAACGGCAAGATCAACAGCAACAACAGTGAGAGTCGCGACAACACCAAAAAGGCAGCAGCGACAACACAAAGACGGTGACAATAGTAAAAGATACGGCAGCAAGGGTCGCAGTCGGTGCTCGGCAGCAACGAGGTTGTTGTGGGATGCTGGTCAGGATACAAGGAGAGGTGGAGGAAGGTGGGCGACTGATGGGAGGCATCGGGTACTACAATGGGTGACTGTTGAGGCGGCTGACAACCAGTGGTGGGGAGCAGCGACGATGATGGGTTGGACTGCGGTGGTGCTCGGGTTTTGTACGGTGATGGTGGAGAGTCGTGAGGTGGTTTCGGGTGTTGTCCTTGGACAGAGAGGAGGCACGGTCGGAGTGTGACAAGGAGAGGATGTCTGCAGTAGAGGTGCTGCGGTGGCTTGGTTGGAGGTTGAAGAGGAAGTCGGGGCTGTGGTGATGACGAGAAGCGCAATGGCAGCTCGGTGATGGACAGTGGCGAGGGCAATGCAGGCTGGTGGTTGTGGGAGGTGGGGAATTTTGGAACATAGGAGGAAAGCGATGGCAGAGGGCTCGAGTCGAGGTAGGGGGTGAGCGACGAGGAGAGCGGAGGAGGAAGATGATGGAGCTACGGGTGGAAGTTTGCAGTGTGGTGTTAATGGCGATGATGGGGCTTGACGAGGAAGGTGGCGGTGGGTGTAGTGGCGCTCAACGGGCTGGCGAAGGCAGGGGCTCGTGAGGTGTCGACGGTGGCTAGGCAGCAACCGGAGGAGCTCTATTTCGGGAGAGAGAAACAAATGGGAATATGAAGGGAGAAGAAGATGAAGAAGAGAGAGAGATAGAGAGAGAGAGAGAGTCGGGAGAGAGAGAGACAGTTGGGGGGGGATTAATTAATTAGGATTAAGTGGAGTAATGGGATGGTTAGGCTGATAATTAGGAGATGATGGGGGTAGTTAGAGATTTAGTGGAGATTATGGGGGATTAGGAAGTTAGGGGAGGAGGGGGGTGGTTATGCTATTATGGTTGTTTGGGTTTAGGTTGTATTTGGGTTAATGGGTTAACGGGTTGGTATAGGATTTGGGTTTCATATTGGGCTGTGGATATGGTGAAGTTGGGTTTTGAAAAATAAATCGAATATAAGATTGACTTGGATGGGATTTTAATGGGCTTAACATGGAATTAAAATAATCAAAATAATATGATTGTATGGAATACAATTGAGCTTCAATAAATCAAAGTAATATTTATAAGATAAGGAAAACAAGACTTGGTTTGGACTTCAAAATAAATAAATAAAGGAAGAGAAAATAAGATTATAGTCTGGAATATGAATTTGAGTTTTAAATGAATATTAGGATGGGTTTCAATAGGATATTCAAAAAGAAATTAAACACAAAGGAAAGAATTTATATGGAAATTGAAATACAAGAATACAAAAATAAATGAGAAGAAATGGAAATCCGTATAATCGGAAACATGGGTTACAAATCCTACCCACCTTACAACAGATTTTCATCCTCGAAATTCATTCAGGTGGATTACAGGATAGTTCCCAAGCAAAATCTGTGGGATAACTTAAGAAAAAAGAGACGCGAAAGGTGGTACCACTGGAATTAAGGGAACATGGTATGAAGAATTAAACTAGCATGAATGTGAATTTGGTGAATTCAGATGCATGCAAAGATAGGAAATGAATAAACAATTCAAGGAAAGAATATATAAGGCAAGAAAGAAAAACAATCTATTGCAGAATACCTATAGCCACTCCTTCGGTGATGAGGTTGTAAGCCTGACCTTGTGCTCCCCTTAGAGCTGATCCTCATGTTGGGGCACTAATCCGTCTCTGCGGACAGTCCCCAACCATGTGATTGCTTGCTCCGCATGTAAGGAAAAGACGGTTGGCTCTCCAGCAGTTTTTCCGTATGTGCCCAACCTTGTGGCAGTAGTTACAAGTCTGATCCTTCCTCGAGGTAGCAGGTGAGTAGGGTAGTGTCCTAGCCGAAGGGGTCGAAGCTGGCTTCCGTATTGGTCCTCCTAATGACTGCATGATTGCAGTGGGCTGCGCTATCTGCTGAGTTGCTTTCCTCCTCTTCTTCGTCTGCTCCTGAATCCGAGCTATGTCAAGTACGGCAGCATAAGTACGATGCTGGTGGGAAACTAGACTATCCTGAATGTCGTAATCTAGACCCATCAAGAACCTTCGAGCCTTGTCTTCATCAGTCGCCACCATGACTGCTGCAAAGCGACTAAGCTGAAAGAACTCTGCGGCATACTCATCAACAGACCGACTCCCCTGCGTTAAAGAGATGAATTGTTACTCCATCTCAATTTTTGTGACGCTGGGGAAGAACTTCGTCAGGAAGTTCTCGGTGAAAGTGGCCCAGGTGATAGGCCTTTTTAACCTTTCAGTATCTGCCCTCCACCAGATCTGGGCAAGGTCCATGAGCTGGATGCTCACTACATCCACTCGGTTAGCATCAGAAATCTGCACTACTTGCAACAGCTGCTCAGTCTGAATCAGTCACTGCTCAGCTTCCAGTGGAGTCTTGGTACCCGTAAACTTGTCCGGGTGCAACCTCATGAAATCTACAACTGTGTCGTGTCTCGATGGCAATAACCCCAGTGCAGGTCCAACGGTGGTTCGGTCAATGGCCTCCAAGGTTTCCCTCATCAACTCGTTATGCTTTTGCTGAAGTTGCATCACTTGTTGCAGCACTTGGAGAATGACTGCATTCTCGGACTGTTCGTCCCTTGGTCGAGAATAAGAAGAACTTCTGCGATCCATAGTTTGCACATAACCAAACTGGTTAGTATTCCAGATTATAAGTTGGTTATTAAACATTTATGTGATTGACGTGGTGCACATATTGTTGAGTTAAAGTCTAGCTAAACCCTCAAACTAGTTAGGGCCTAACCTGGCTCTGATACAACTAAAAATCTGTCACGCCCAGCTTCCCATTACACGGAAACACGGGCATGCAACTGAGGCCCAGCGAATGATGGGTATATCATCCATAAGCTGTAACAGTTTAACTCAATTGTAACCCCCATTCCCGTAAATACATATTTTCTGAATATTTTCTATATTTCGATTATTGATAAATCTATTTTGTGTTAAATTCGTTTTGGGATTTTCTATTAAAATATTTTCCAATCGAAAAATATATTATTTCGAATGATGGTGTATTTTAAACTTGTTTTATAATCTTAATTTATCGGTTAATTATATTTGAGCCCAAATCATATAGATTATTATTATTGGGTTATTTTAATAAATATTGTTGAACCCGAATAATTATTTTATTGTATGATTGTATTATTTTTATAATTATAACTCTTAATTGTTATTTCTTGATTATTTAATTAAAGTACATTTAACGAATTATTATGTTTTTGTACTTGATCTCATTTTCTTAGCGAATTTCGATTTATTTTCAAGCCAATTTATATTTATTGTATTACTTATTTATGCATTTGGATTTAAATTTTTGTTCATGGAATTCTTTGTTTTTTTCTTAAATGAATTATTTTCTTGTTAATCCTATTTTTCTTTTTTTATTATGGGTATTTTTATTTGAATCCTATTGATTTTGATCTATCTCTAATTGAACCCTGAAATCCAATTTCTATTGTTCTTGACCCAAAACCACTCTTATTGGATCCTAAACCACTAACCCAACATCCCAATGGTACCCTATAAATACAACCCTAGTGCAAACTCTAGAAATTATACAATTTCGAAACCCTAGCCGCTTATTCTCTCTCCTCTCTCCTCCCGTTCTCTCTCTCCCTGCTATTTCCCGCCCAACTCCTAACCTCTAATGTTCATCTTCCCCAACCCAAACCCCGACCATCCCTGTGCTCCGGCGACCCCCCCTTCCCTTACTCCATCCCCCATCGACGACTCCCCTGAGCGCCGCCGACCTCCTTTCGCAACCCCAGCGTCCCCTCAACCTCCCTTTCCTCTTTCGATCATCAACAGCCAGCCAAATCCCGATGCCCTTGCTCTGTTCTCGGCGTGCCGTCGACAGTGATGCCGCCCCCTAGCTGTCGTGGGTTCCCTTTGTTATTGTAGCAGCTATCTGTCTCTTGTGTTGCTGTCTTGCTTTGGGTCTTTTGTACACGTATTGTGCACATGTATTACAAGGTATATTCTTCGTGCTAGTTCGTGTGTTCGTGGGTTCGTTGCTTCGGGATTCTTATCTCGTTATTCTTGGTATTCATTTTCACCGTCTGGAAAGCAAGTCACCGTCCTCTTGAATTGTTAATTATATTTGTTGCCGCTGATTTCGGTGTGGGGGCAATAAATAGAATTTATGGATTCTTGAGAAAACAAATTGGGCGAACCTGTTGACCTGTTGACCTTCACCAAATTGTTGACTTGGTCTCTTGCCGGTGCTGCGAACCTGCAAAATGCGCGATACACCGGGATGGATCCCGGCGACGCACCCTCCGACACTCTGTCAGTAATCTGAATGATTAAGAAAGAGCTTTTACTGGAAAAAGATTGATTACCTTGCAACGGTGGGAGGAGAGGGGTTTTTATAGTCGCCTTAGTGATCCGTTTCAAGATAAGAACATATCTCTACTTCCCGGTGTGAATGGATAGAAGCGGTTAAGATCACTTCTTAGGAATAATTATGAATCCGAATTCTTCTTTATCCTTCTGGGCTGGTTTGTAACGGGTTGGGACTCGTGCCCAGTAAGACAGATCCGTTTATGGGTTATTGGGCTTTGAAGAAAGATCCAGTTCCCATTTCAGACCCGTTTGTAGGAGAAATTACCGTTTTACCCCTGAGAGCTTTAAGATCCGTGCCCGATTTGAACGGTCCCGATTTAATCCCATTTTTAGACATATCACGAGTCCCCCACTCCTGAAGACTGAGTTTAACAGCCTTTGAGGAGTAGTTTGTTGTTCTAATGGCGTAAGGGATTTTATCGGAGTTCTCGGGGGAGTTGGATCTAGCTCGGGGTGTAACGGTGTTATTATGAGCTTGTAAAATACCAAAAATTATTCTAAGATTTTTCTGGATTTTTTGTGATTTTTCCAGATTTTTTTTGAATTTTTTATTCAATTTCCAAATTAAATAATTAATTATCAAAAAATTTAGTTAATTATTCTAATATAATAATTATTAATTTTAGAATTTAAAATTATTTCCTGATTTTAATAGTTATTTTAAGGAATTTTTATTAATTTTTTTCGATTTTTAAATATTTTTTTTTGGATTTTTAAATAATTAATTCAATTAAACAAATAAATAAATAAATACCTGATTAATCGCGGGCGTTGATCATGATCAGACGCGCATCGTGAGCAATGCATTATCCCTACAACCAGTTCGGAAATCCTTCTGTGCGGCAAAGGCGGCGAGCGCGCGGGTCGAGCGCGGTGAGCAATCAGCAAAATGCGGTGATCATTTTTTCCCGTAAAACGATCGGAAACATGTCTGTGCGGCAACGGCGGTGAGCGCGTGTCGATCGTGGCGAGCGATCAGCGAAAGCTGCAGCGATCGTTTGCTGCGAGCTTAGCGACGAATGCTGACGATCGCCGCGAGGAAGGAGCGCAACGAGAGAGGTCGGCAGTGGAGGAACTGCTTCAAAGCGGCGATGGGTTCGAAGTTCAGTTGCGAAGGAGCTCGGCGATGGTAAGCTCGGCATAGGAGATGGGTTCGACGCCGAAGTGCTCGCTTGAGTTCGGCGAAGCTAGGATGAGCTCGACGTCGATGGAGGAGTTTGACGAAGCTTCGATGAGGAAGCTCCAAGTCAGAGCTAGGAGGTTGAAGGGGCTCACCTCGTTTTGTTCTGCCACTAACAGAGGAGAGCCCATCGTCATGGCTCATCAATGGGTTTGTAATGGCAAGGAAGAACGATCGAGCTCGACGTTAAGGGTGGAGGTGAGCTCGACGATGTTGTGGAGGCGAGCTCGATGAGGCAGTGGAGCTCGGCGCTGAAGCTAATGAGCTTGACGTCGTTGGAGGGGCTCGACGTTGGCGGCGTGAGGTGATGGCAAGGTCGGCTTCGGAGGTTTTTGAAGAAGATGACGCCACTAATGGCCAATCTATTTTTCGTTTTTGGTAGGAAATATTGGAGGAGAAGAAGAGAACGAAGGAGTGAGGGTGTATGGGTTTGGATCGGGTTTGGGTCCAAACGGGTTTGGACCCACCCGTTAACCCTTATCTCCTTCTTTTTATTTGTTTGATTGTTTCGGGCGGATCTCATCCATCGATCTTGATTTGAGCACGGATTGCAAGGAGATTTTTTTCTTCTCATTTTTTGTTCGGGAATAGCTCTGTTCGGCGACTGCGGCGAGCTTGGCGAACAAAATGTCAAACTTGGAAGACATTGACTGGTCAATGCAATTTTGGGTGTTTTCAGCTTGGAAACACGTCTGTTCGACATTCTGCGGCGAGCTTGGCGAACGAAATGGCGAGCTTGGGGAACGAAATGTCGAACTCGGAAGACGTTGACTGGTCAACACAATTTTGGGTGTTTTCAACTCGGAAACACGTCTGTTCGTCAACTGCAGAGAGCTTGGCAAGCAAAGTGGCGAGCTTGGCGAATGAAGTGGCGAGCATGGCGAACGAAATGTCGAACTCGGAAGGCGCAACGCAATTTTGGGTGTTTTCAGCTCAGAAACATGTCTGTTCGACATCTGCGGCGAGCTTGGCGAGCGGTTGTGTTTTAACTCACTTTCCCAGGGCTACGGAGGTCGGATCAGGGCGTGTGACCCCTTGTTTCGAAGCTAACTTAAATACCTACAACCTCTCTTTAGTGATAAGTCGAGGAATCATAATTCTTCATGGTCAAAATGGTCCTGCAACATACTTGTCTTCATGAAGTTGAGAAGTGCTTTGTATGACTCTTGGGAAGATTCATTCTTGGAGATGAGTTTAAGCAGCTCTAGGAGAGAGTTGTGCTCCGAACACGTTGAGAAGAGGTCCGCTCTGGAGGGAAGCGGAGCGGAGAGCATGGCTCTAGGAGAAAGCCGTCTTGGGGGACAAGTTTGAGAAGCAACACTGGGGGAGAGTTTTAGCTCTGAACTTACCGAGGAGAAGGCCGCTTGGGAGGCGAGCGGAGTGGAGAGCTTGACTCTAGGAGAGAGCCGTCTGGGAGACAAGTTTGAGGAGCAACTCTAGGAGAGAGTAATGCTCCGAACTCGTTGAGAAGAGGTCCGCTCTGGTGGCGAGCGGAGCAGAAAGCATGGCTCTAGGAGAGAGCCGTCTTGGGGGACAAGTTTGAGGAGCAACTCTAGGAGAGAGTTGTGCTCCGAACTCATTGAGAAGAGGTCCGCTCTGGAGGCGAGCGGAGCGGAGAGCTTGGCTCTAGGAGACAGCCGTCTGGGAGACAAGTTTGAGGAGCAACTCTAGGAGAGAGTTGTGCTCCGAACTCGTTGAGAAGAGGTCTGCTCTGGAGGCGAGCGGAGCGGAGAGCATGGCTCTAAGAGAGAGCTGTCTTGGGGGACAAGTTTGAGAAGCAACTATGGGGGAGAGTTTGAGCTCTGAACTTGCCGAAGAGAGGGCCGCTCGGGAGGCGAGCGGAGCGAAGAGCTTCACCAAGCTCTAGGAGACAGTTGGGCGTCGAACTTGTCATTTGAGTCCGACAAGTTTGTAGAAGCGGCCCGAAGAGGGGGTTGGTGCCAACCTACCATTTGGACCCGGTAGGCTTGTAGAAGCAACTTTCGGATGGAGTTGGCCTCCAAACTTGCTGTTTGAGCTCAACACGCTAGTAGAGGCAACTCGATGTGTGAGTTGGGTACCATACCAGATTCTTGAAGGTGAACTAGTTGCGGGAGATCCTCTAGGACGAGCTGGGCTCCGACACCCTTACATAGAGTGAAGGAGTTGCTGGTTTGGCTTGGGAGAGGAACTGAGCACAGAGCTCATTGATAAAGATTGTCGAGCCGTACGAGCAGCTACAAAGGTGAGTCAGGCCTTGGGGATAGCCCTGGAAAAGAGCCAGTGTTCGAACTTGCCTGTTGGAATCAACCAGTTTCGGGAGTAGTTCGAATGGTCGTGTCGAGCCCTGAACCCACATACTTGCAATTTGTGAGGGCAATTTCGAGCCATGATTGTGAACTCCAAACAGTTTTTTTAAGATTTATTAACGGTTGTGGGAGCAATTCCGAATGGTGAGCTGCCCCGTACTTGCTTATTTGCGAGCGGCTGAGGTAACGTCGAACCAAGTGCTGGACTCCGAACTCGTCAGTGGGATGTTTCAACTAGTTACAGGAGCAATTCCGAATGGTGAACCACTTCGTACTCGCTTGTAAGCGAGCAGTTGAAGTGGAATCGAACTAAGTGTTGGACTCTGAACTTGTTGTTAGAGGGGGTTAACGAGTTGTAGGAGCAATTTCGAATGGTAAGCTGCCCCGCCCTTGCTTGTTTGCAAGCGGCTAAAGCAACATCGAACTAAGTGTTGGACTCCAAACTCGTTTTTTGAGCTTAGTAAGTTGTGGGAGCAGCCATGTAGAAGAAGCTGGACTCTAAACTCACCATTTAACGAGTCGTAGACGTGACTCGGAGAAATAGAGATGAAGCAAGAGCAATAATTTTCAATAAAAAAATGCTAAGTTTTATTGAGATAAACTAAGTTATGGTCACGATGAGGTGGAAGACGGCCCCAGGTTGAAAACCGAGATCCTACTTTTACAATAGGGTGAAGGCCTCTTGGGAGGAGTTGGGTTCTCCCCCCATAGGACTTCCTTGCATGAGGTGGAAGACGGCCCAGGTTCTAAATCTTGGAACTCGGCGGATCTCTCTCTTCACTTATAGGTTCCTCGGGGTGGACGGTCGGCCCCGTCTCTTCGGACGAACTTGTCCTAGTGTCCCCGCTGTATGAGCTCTTCGATCTCCTTTTTGAGAGCCTGACAATCATCCGTGTCGTGGTTATGGTCCCTATGAAAGCAGCACCACATATCCCTGTTTCTTTTCTTGCCAGGGATATTCATTCTAGGAGGAGCACGGAGTAGCTCTTCTTTGTCCACCTCCATAAGGACCTTTGATATACTAGCATTGAGGGGGGTGAACTTCTCAAAACGAGGACCTGGACGGCATTGGCCATTGTCGTCCCTCTGGAGCTTCTGGGACCCTTCTTCGCTCGTATTCTTCCGTTTGTTCCCGAAAGATGATTCCTCGAGGTGGGGGGGTTGAGAGCCTCTTCCACTCGAATGTACTTCTCACTCCTAAGCAGGAGTTCTGAGAAGTTTCGAGGAGGCTTCTTGGCCAGGGACGCTCCGAGGTCAGCATTGAGGACGTTGGACCGGAAGGCGACAATGGCGACCGAGGGTTCCAAGGAAGCGATGGACCTGGCTTCAGCAGTGAAGCGCTTGACATAGTCCCTCAATCGTTCGCCCTTCTTTTGACTGAGGAACAGTAGGGAGCCGCTCGTCTTCTCGGTGCGGCAACTGCTCACGAAATGCGTGTGGAAAAGACCCTCGAACTGGTCGAACGAGAAGATGGAGGCCGGGGCGTGTCGAGAGTACCATTCTCTCGCAGGCCCCTTCAGCGTGGCAGAAAAGGTCTTGCAAAGGAGCGCATCCGAAGCGTGGTGGATCATCATGAGAGTTTTAAAACTCTCGATGTGGTCGGTGGGGTCCGACTCCCCATTGTATGACTCAAAGTTATAGGGCTTAAAATTTTGCGGGACCGGGGCTTCCATGATGGCTCGGGAGAATAGGGGCTTGCTCGGGTGGAAATTCCTTGCCCGTTGTTCCTCTTCTGTCAATTCGGCCGAGACGCCTCTCCATCTCGTGGAGACGATGGCAGACTGAGTCTTCTCTTTGATCATATCTTGCCGAGCTCCGGGACTCATCTTCGTACGAGGGTGGACTGGGGCTGCGGCAATGGTAGCTTGGAGATGAACGAGGACTGGGAGTGTGAAGGTGGTGGCTCTTAGCTGGCTCATGAGTAGGTGGCCTCTGGTCGTTATTTGGGGCAATATTAAGGGCCCGTAAGACTGCCGCTTGGAAGTCTTGAAGCTCCGCCCTTGTGACTGGTGCCTCTCCAGCTTGGTGGTCCCTATGGGTGGCTCGACTTAATGGAGAATGAGTTCTCTGCCGATGACGCTGAGGGGACTCTCTTCGCCACCTCGGGGAGGGGATCTTCTGGTCCTCGGTCAGCGGGGGAGCCAGACTCTTGAGGCCCCTGGGTGCTCAGGTTAATGGAATCCCCCAAGGGCTCGCAATCCATTCAGGCGAGTTCAGAGGTCGACCCCCTTTTGGCGGTTGGCAATCACTTGACGAAGATTCCGCTCGGGAGGGCTTTGAGAAGCCATAGATTCAACTGAAGGATTGGGACCTGCGACATGGTCATGAGGAGGATGTTGCTTCGGACAACTCCGACGGGAGCCCCCTGGAGGGGCCTGTTGAGGAGGAGGACCTTGAGCTAGAGGAGGGGGAGGAGGAAGAGAAGTGGTTCTTCTGCTGGAGACCGCTGCCTTCTCCTTATGTTTTGGATGCATGGCTTGAAACTAGTCTCGCTGATGAAGTTAGGTCGGGTTGCTTTTTCGGTTCCCACAGACGGTGTCAATCTGTTGCCGCTGATTTCGGTGTGGGGGCAATAGATAGAATCTATGGATTCTTGGGAAAACGAATTGGGCGAACCTATTGACCTATTGACCTTCACCAAATTGTTGACTTGGTCTCTTGCCGCTGCTGCGAACCTGCAAAATGTGCGATACAGCGGGATGGATCCCGGCGATGCACCCTCCGACGCTCTTGTCAGTAATCTGAATGATTAAGAAAAAGCTTTTACTGGAAAAAGATTGATTACCTTGCAACGGTGGGAGGAGAGGGGTTTTTATAATCGCCTTAGGGATCCGTTTCGAGATAAGAACATATTTCTACTTCTCGGTGTGAATGGATAGAAGCGGTTAAAATCACTTCTTAGGGATAATTATGAATCTGAATTCTTCTTTATCCTTCTGGGCTGGTTTGTAACGGGTTGGGACCCGTACCTAGTAAGACAGATCCGTTTATGGATTATTGGGCTTTGAAGAAAGACCCAGTTCCCATTTCAGACCCGTTTGTAGGTGAAATTACCGTTTTACCCCTGAGAGCTTTAAGATTCGTGCCCAATTTGAATGGTCCCGATTTAATCCCATTTTTAGTCATATCAGTATCAAATTTAAGTTTTATTGAAACTTTTGCAAGTAGATCTCTTTGTTATCATATTATCCATTATTCATCTCTTCGTTGAGTCTCTTGAGGGTTTACACGAGCTAGTCCCAATATTCTTGACATCGTGCCACTTTTGACCCTAAAGAATGAATCTTTCATACACTCATATAGTATCGTTAATAGGGTTATGCATATGATCACCGCACAATTAATCTACCGTAGATTTTATTGATAGGTTGTATGTTGTTTGATCGATTGATGATTGATTGATGATAAATCGATGTATGAGCATGTTCTAGTTTTATTTATCATATTTTTACACCCATCATGTTGATTACACAATTTATTGACTAAAGAATCGATACCCATATAGTCTAATTAATTTTATTTCATGAAAACTACAGAAAACCTGTATATTGCTTGCTGACCTGTATGTTGACTACAGTTTTTAAACCAATAAACGATCTTAAAATGAATTACTTTCTGAACAAGAATTGTAGCCTCATCTTTCTAGTTTCCAGAACATCCTGAATTTTTGAATTCCAAGTTTTGTAGCAAAAGTTATGCCCATTTTACTATATCTTTGTTTTTATTTCCACAATTATACTGTTCAGATTTTCTTGAATTAATTGTTCCTATATAGTAGTATTGCATGAATTAACGTATGTGTGTTGCATTGCATGATCCTAGTGTCTCATTGTCATCCTTCTAATTGTCCGATCTAAGTTATTGTCCTATTGTTCTCCTATTAATACTATTGTTCGTCTCATGTCTCAAGTTGCATAATGTATTGTTGCATCGATAAATAATTAACAAGCCGTGGTTAAGGGATTGACTAGAGTAGTTGATGATATGGAAACTGTATTCGGATGATGGCCGATGTTATTATTATTATCGTCATCGTGTAAGAAGTTACACATGGCCTGTGCTGTTATTGTTATCATCATCGTGTAAGAAATTACACATGGCTTGTGTTATTATTGTTATCGTCATCGTGTAAGAAATTACACATGGCTCGTGTTATATTGTTATCGTCATCATACTCAGTACATGAACTATAGAATCTACCACTATAGTCTAAACGAAATTGATTGTATGCATCGAACCTATGGTATGAAACATATGGGACACAGTAGTACGTGCATTAGTTAAAAGTTGAAATGATTAATAGACATAAGGATTGACACAACATCGACACTGCATATTGTACATCATTGTCCCTATTGATATCGAATATTGCCTAAGTGTTATTGATATTGACCGTTGCATATTGTTACAAAATATTGAATCATTGTTACACCATTGTATCGATTACCATGTTATTGATTATTGCTATCGTGTCATATTATTGATTCCTATTGATCTATTGACTTCATTGTTATACCGTTATTCCATTCTTCCTTGCTTTTTCTACTTGTTGTACATGACTTGCTCTAAGGACAATGTTTCTTCTCTGTTTAGATAAAGTGTTCACAGGTAATGAAGGAGAATTGCCTGCTGGGATTGGAGAACAAAGATTCTGAAGATTCAATGCTTTCTAATTGCTTATCGTTTTATTGAACTTAATGTATTGAGATTTATTATTATTTGAGATTGGATTTATTATTGTATTGGGCTTATGTCCCGAATATTGTTATTTGTTTCTAGACGTTGGATTATTATTGTATTTAGATATCTTATTGCTTCATTCCAAGTATTATTGTTCATGAGATTATTATTATTGCCTACGCAATTGTTCTGTATTGGTTATATTGTCGAGTTGATCGGATAAACATCTTATGGATGACGTTAGTCATTCACTGGGCCATTGTTACGTGCTCGTATTCCGTATTTTTGGAAAGCGGGGGGTGACATCAACAATATGAAAGATGACAATAACCACGCATACAATGAAATATTATATAAACATGAATAGTCCATGAACTGTCTCCTACATAACCACCATCCGGAAAGTAAACAACTTCAGGTTAATAAAACCCGGAATATAAAGTTTGCAATGAACAAATATAACTAGAAATAAAAATATAAATTAAGTAAAGCAGAGTGGAATCCGTCTCCATCATTCAGAACACCTGATCACTGAATCCTTCTGGCAGTTCCTCTTCCACTTCTGTATATTCATCAACTCGAGTTTGGGAAGGAGAACATTCGTTAGAGCAAGTAACAGGCCACAAGTAGTACGAGCAAGTAGGTAGCAAGAACAGGAATATAGCAAGAACATGAAATCATATGTACAGGAAAAAAATCATATAACGAGGAACACAAACATGTAATCGAGCAACAGGTAACTTGTCTTATGAGCAAGAATTATGAAACTAGTGGACTGAAACATGTAACATGTAAACGGGAATCCTGGAAACTTGTAAACATGGATCATATAACTTGTAACAGGAAAATGCTTGTGCTCAGTGTAAATCTTAAGTCTATTCATTTAATCAGTCCTATCTAATGAATGCAATCTTGCATCCCATACCACATGTTCAGTTGCATACAATCATGTAATATTTTGACTCTAGTGGTGAATGCTATAGGTCATGTACTCGGGTCTTCTCATGACTATAAAATCGGGTCTTCTCATGACTATAAAACTTGGTCGGTAAACTTGGTCGGTAACTTGGTCGGTAAACTTGGTTGGTAAACTTGTAACACGGGAAACCCCCCCCCCCCCCCGGAGTACAATCTCCTATATCGTCCACTACTAGATTTTACCCTTATTCTCCGGCTTGTTATTCTTTTATTACAATGAATCATGCATGTGCAATCGATGAAACAGTGTCAAGAAACGGTAGCAAGGAGGTATCAATGATGAACGGTATGCTATGCAATTTATTAGATGCAAAGTTTAACACATATACATTTAAAAGCATGAAAAATACAATTCTGGACAGCCATACGTTGCTGTACAAAAATCAACTTTTCCGCTGCTACGGGAAAGCGAATCAGGTTACATCAGAAGTTTTATAAACTAAACTCTCTGACGGTTCCGACACATATTCACATGATACATTACAGTCACAGTAACTAGGTCCATCAATCAATTCTTTACGGATTTTGTGCACAATTTCGGTTCTGAAAATTATAACATACCAGTACTAAAACAATGATAACTTCCAACCCATAAATCGAATTAAGAATCTGTAAGATGTTCTGGATTCAGGACTCAGTGTACTACAATTTCTATGTAATAAGTTTTAGATAATATCATCAGTAATTATGTCGAATTCTCGTTCCAATCTGGAGCAGATGACAGTCCAGAAATATACTAAGTTGCATTTAACAATCTTACATTTGCAAGTGTATAGTTTTTATAATTAGAATTGAGCGTACAACTACGTTTAGACATCAGCATGGTTCTAACATTAACATGACAAACATTAGCACATTAACGGTGTTAAACTACGAATATAACCACATGATCAAATGGCAGCACAAATTCATTCAAATCCTTCTTTCTTTTATAGCTTCATGTTTCTAGTTCGTGTTTGCGTGTCGTATACGTATAGGAACGAATTCTCATGTGTTTCTATGATATTCGGGTTGATGGAACTTGAATAAATGATTAATGATGGATAATTCAAGTTCAACAAAATCGACGGAAACGGATACGATTAACATGAATAAAAAGAGGGGAAAACTACTTTCAGGGTTCAAACAAGATGCTTGCAAAAGAACAAAAAGATTGTACAAGTGGTACTTGCCTTAATATGATGACAACAACTCCGATAATAATGAAAATTACAGGACGAGCATCTCGACGGCAACACGTGCAATTACGGAAAAGCATGTGCAACAACACAACAACAACCACGTGATAAACAGTTACTCCGCAGCACGGTAAGCGACACATCAACAACACACAGCAAAGCACAACAGCAAGATCGACGGTGACAGCAAGATTGATGGCAACAACAGTGAGAGCCGCGATAACAGCAAAAAGGCAGCAACGACAACACAATGACAATAAGAACAGTAAAAGAAACGGTAGCAAGGTGCTCGACAGCAACGTGGTTGTTGTGGGGTGCTGTTCAGGATACAAGGAGAGGTGGAGGAAGGTGGATGACTAATGGGAGGTGTTGGGTATTGCAGTGGGTGGCTGTCAAGGCGGTTGATGATCAGTGGTGGGGAGCAGCGGCGATGATGGGTTGGACTGGGGTGGCGCTCGGGTGCTGTGCAGTGATGGTGGAGAGTCGTGAGGTGGCTTCAAGTGTTGGCGTTGGATGGAGAGAAGGCGCAGTTGGAGTGCAGCAAGGAGAGGAGATTTGCAGTCGAGGTGCTGCGGTGGCTTGGTTGGAGGTTGAAGAGGCAATCGGGGCTGTGACGATGAGGAGAGGCGCAATGGCGGCTAGATGATGGACAGCGGTGAGGGCAGTGTAGGTTGGTGGTTGCAGGAGGCGGGGGAGTTTTGGAACAGTGGAGGAAGATGATGGTGGAGGGCTCGAGTCGGGGTAGGGGGTGAGCGACGAGGAAAGCGGAGGAGGAAGACAATGGGTGGAAGCTTGCGGTTTGGTGTTAATGGCGATGATGGGGCTTGAAGAGGAAGGTGGCGATGGGTGCGGTGTCGCTCGACGGGGTGGCGAAGGCAGGGGCCCGCGAGGTGTCGACGGTGGCAAGGCAGCAACAGGAGGAGCTCTGTTTCGAGAGGGAGAAACAGAGGGGAAGATGAAGGGAGAAGAAGACGAAGGGGGGGAGAGGGAAAGTGAGAGAGAGTCAGGAGAGAGAGACAGTGGGGGGATTAATTAATTAGGATTAAGTGGAGTAATGGGATAGGCTGATAATTAGGAGATGATGGGTGTAGTTAGGGATTTAGTGGAGATTATGGGGGATTAGTAAGTAGGAGGGTTATGTTGTTATGGTTGTTTGGGATTAGGTTGTTTTTGGGTTAATGGGTTAATGGGTTAACGGGTTGGTATAAGATTTGAGTTTCATATTGGGTTGTGGATATGGTAAAGTTGGGTTTTGAAAAATAAATCAAATATAAGATTGACTTGGATGGGCTTTGAATGGGCTTAACATGGAATTAAAATAATCAAAATAATATGATTGTATGGATTAAATTAGGCTTCAATAAATCAAAGTAATATTTATAAGATGAGGAAAACAAGACTTGGTTCGGACTTCAAAATAAATAAATAATGGAAGAGAAAATAAGATTATAGTCTGGAATATGAATGTGTGTTTCAAATAAATATTAGGATGGGTTTCTATAGGAGAATCAAAAAGGAAATTAAACACAAAGAAAAGAATCTATACGGAAATTGAAATACAAGAATACATTGAAAAGAAAGTGAAGAAATGGAAATCCGTATAATCGGAAACAGGGGTTACACATTCTCATCATCATTTACCCGCCCTAAAAACCTTAACTTTTCAGAAAATCCACGACATGGTCTAAAATTCAACGGAAATTTTAGTGTGTTGTTGTGTTGGGTTCGATTATAGGGTGCAGGCGCGTGGGTGCTTCTAGTTTGATTAGGGTTTCAATTCTGTTGATGCCTGGTTTTTTTTATGCTTTGAAGGGTTTAAGGTGCAATTGTTTGCTGAATTTCTTTTTTTTTAGGGGAAAAGGTAGGGTAACTCCCTACCTCACAAAATATATATTATATAAAGATAGATATAAGGTCATAATACAAAAAACTGATCAAGCTAGTTCACTGAACCCTTGATCAAGATGCTACACCACCAAAAACAGGATAATAAGAAGTATTCGGGGTGATGACATGCTAGTGCCCCAAAAAACAAAAACCCATACAAAGTGCAGTTGATCAAGAACTATAAAGAAGATATCCTCATGGGAAGACTAGCCTGAGCAACTCCCTTCCTCGCTCTTGGCCTGGCCAATGCGGATGAAAGCCTTGCGGAGGAGGATGTCCTGCACATTAGCTTCCTCCATTTCTCTCTCCATAGCTTTCTTCCTCTTCTCACTGCCGATCCCATCTAGTTATGATCGAAACCAGAAAATAGCATTAGAAATGATCTGATGTGGTGTGGATGATTTAGCAAAAAATACAGAGTCATTTCTAGCCAGCCAAATGCTCCAGCAAATTGAGATAGTAAGTAGGTGCCAAATGTGTCCATGTGTCCGTGTGCCAAAACACCATGAAGTAAAGCAGTCATTCAGGTTGGTGGGCATGGATTGTATGTGGAAGAGCGAAGTGAAGAACTTCCAGGTTTCAGATGCGATGGGGCAAGTGAAGAAAATATGATAGATGGTTTCGACAAGGCACATACAAGTTGTGCATGCAGTGTCTCCCGACCAGACTTTTGATCGTAGAAAGTCCTTCGAATTGAGTTGCCCCCGACTCAATTGCCAAATAAAAATCTTGCACTTTAGGGGAGCCGGTGAAGACCATGCCGTCTTGTAGTAAGGAGATCGCATTCCAGATATGATGAAGAAGTTATAGGCTGACTTTACTGTGAATGCCCCCGTTGCCGTTAGGCTCCATGTGGGGTTAAGGGCTGTTTATCCGTTAAGACTTGAAGGAGCTTATGTTTCTCTTCACAAATATGGGGCGTAGCAATGCAGTTGAGCCGTGTGTGCCATTCCCAACCACCGTTGATCCAAGACCCTTATGAGAGGGCCTCAGCTTGAGGGTTCCATGCAGCAGCAGCAAGGGAGGGAAAAAGGGTGGTAATGCTATGGCCATTGAGCCATCGAGATTGCCAAAACTTAATATTGTTGCCGTTTCCAAGTTCCCAGTGGACATTAATGAGGAATTGATCTTTGAGGTTGAAGATGCCTTTCCAAAACTGAGAGGCTAGTGGCGGGCAAGTAAAGCCACTTGCAGATCTTCTACAGTATAGGCTGTGAAGTGTTTGGCTCACGAGAGAATCTAAGGATAGTAGATTCCACCACCACTTCATAAGAAGTGCCTCGTTAAAGACTTGCAAATCAAGTACACCTAGACCTCCTTGGTCCTTAGGTTGACAGATGGTGCACCAATTTGTGCAAGCTAAGCCTCGTGCATCAGTGTCAGCCCCACACCAAAAGAATCTGCTACGGAGTTGGTCGATGCGTTTGATCACCGATAGGGGTAGTCTGAAGAAGGATGCAAAGTAGACGGGGAAAGCACTCAGAACGGCATTAATGAGGATCAGCCTGCCTCCTCTAGAAATCATTTTACCCTTCCACACTGAGAGTCTCCTCTCAATCTTAAGAATGAGTGGTTGCCAATATCGCTTACTCAATTTGCCTTTGGAGAGAGGCATTCCAAGATATGTGAAAGGTAGGCTGTCCTCTTTGCATTCGAGGATAGTGGAGAAGGCGTGTAGCTTGTCCTGTGACTTCCCAAAGTATACAATTGAAGACTTCTTGAAGTTTATAGCCAGCCCAGAGACATTTGCAAAAAGTTGCAGAGTTATCTTGAGGTTTAGAATCTCTTGCTCGTCACCTTTGCAGAAGATCAGGGTGTCATCTGCGAACTGAAGGACAGAGAGGTTAGATAATTGGCCTCCGATAGGTAGCTGCGAGAATGTGCCATTCCTTCGTCCACAATAGAGCATTTGAGCTAACACATCCACCACCAAGATGAAGAGCATCGGCGATAGTGGGTCACCTTGCTTGAGACCACGCTTGGAGTTGATCTATCTGCCCTTCTCCCCATTGATGATAACAGAAGACTTTGCCGTTCGGAGGATCATATCAATCCATCTACACCAAAATGGTCCAAATCCTCTGGCCTTAAGAAGTTGTAGAAGAAAATCCCAGTTTACAGTATCAAAGGCTTTAGTAAAGTCTATCTTGAAAAGGAGTGTGTTGGAACTTCTTCTACTGCATAGATTTATTATCTCATGCGCCACCAGGAAGCAGTCGACCGTTGATTTGCCTTTTAGGAATGCACTTTGAGAGGACGATACAAGTGAGTGCAATATTGGACTGAGTCTGTTGGCAAGGATCTTGGTGAAGATCTTGAATGAGCAATTCAGCAGACTAATAGGTCGGTAGTCTGTAACCAAGCTGGCTCCCTCATACTTGGGTATGAGAATGATGTTTGAGTAGTTCATTCTCCCAAGGTCCGCATCTCCCCTATGCACTGATTGCATCATTCCAAGAGAGTCAGCCTTGATGATGTCCCAGAAGGTGAGATAAAAGCTTATTGAAAATCCATCGGGGCTCGAGGCTTTGTCGCTGCTCATGTCGAACACTGCTTTTCGGAGCTCCTCCATAGTGATGGGTTCATCAAGATGATTCAAACATATATTGTTCGAGGGATAAAGGGATAGCCAGTCAATTTAAAAAGCTGAGCTAGAAGCAGTGCCGCAGATATCTTGGAAATGATTTTTGAAGGCCATTCTGATAGTTGAGGGGGAGGTTGTGATGTTGTTATCAAGAGTAAGGCTGTGGATGTAGTTTCTCTGTCTTCTGCCATTTGCGAGTGAGTGAAAGAATTTGGAGTTTGCATCTCCTTCTTTGATCCACTGTACTCTAGATCTCTGTCTCCAGTATACAGACTCAGCTTTGATTAGATTTTGAAGCTCAAGTTGAGTGGTTCTGAGGGAGTCAGGAGGGGTAGATAGTTATTCTGCTTCAATCTCAAGCTGTAGGAGTTGGTCATGGAGTTGCTTCTTACAGGTGGGGATATGGCCAAAGGTTTCAGTCTTCCATTTGCGGATGCGCCTTCTGAGTAGGCCCAGTTTGCAGGCGAAGATGTCGACTGGGTTGCCCTTGCAAGAGAAATGCTGCCACCATCCACTTACTTCAGAGATAAAGGAGGGGTGAGTAAGCCAGGCTTTCTCAAACTTGAAGTAATGAATCTGTCGTTGAAGGACCTGAGTGTCAAGAACAATGGGGCAGTGATCTGATGAGTATCTTGGCAGGGAAAACTGAATGCAGGTTGGGAAGCAGAGGTCCCATGCAGCGAAGATAAGAAACCTGTCCAGTCTGGCCATCGAGGGAATTTCCTCCCTGAAAGTGGGAGGTCAATAAGTGCAAGATCTTTAATGAATTCACGGAAACATCTCATATCTCTGGAGGACCCCCTACCCCTTGACCTCTCCACATCAGAGATAGTGACGTTGAAGTCCCCGCAGAGAACCCAAGCATCTTTAAGGAGACTACATCTCTGTTTGATCTCATGGAAGCATAGATCTCTGTCATCAAGCTCGAAGGGGGCATATACAGTTGTAATCGACCATGAAACATCAGAGCAGTGGCTCTTGAAGGATGCCGAAATAGAGAAGATATCACAGGCAGAGTAAGTGCATTACAATACATTGTCATTCCACCCGAGAAGTATACCACCACAGCTGTTTAGGGAATCTAACTGAATCTAGTTAGTAATGATATTTCCACCAATTGAGAAGAGTTTATGAAGTCCCAGGTTGCTCAATTTAGTCTCTTGCAGGCAGACGACTGAAGGGGAGCAACTCCGGATGGCTTCCTTTATTAGCGAGCATTTATCAGGGTTGCCCAACCCTTTCACATTCCAACTTGTAATCTTCATGAGGAAAACAATGCATCAAAAAGCAGCAAAATACAAAAAAACATAGCCAGAAATGATCTTCAAGCTCCAAGAGCTAATACGGCTAGACAGAGTGTCCTAGTTGATCAGTGTGATCAACAAGGGCCTTCTGATTGCTCTTAAGGACGTGTACCGAGTGTGGCCCCTTAGCCTCCACTCCAATTGATTCAGCTACTTCTAAAATGTCCGCATTTGAGAGGAGATCAAATGGATTAAGATGTGCATTTGTGACAGAAGCAGTTGAAGATGCGATACCTGAGGTTTTCTTCTTAATTGTAGTTGAGAGATGCTTCATGAACGGCCTTGTACTCTTGAGCTTGGAAGCTGATCTTGATCGCTTCTGCCTTTTCGATAGGCCTTCAGAGAAGCCCGGTGGGACTGGCATGGAGGAACTGGAAGCTTTCCTCATTGGCTTTCTGGTAATGGAACGAGTGCGGAAGCTCTCCGCGCCAAGCTTGCTAGTACCTGCATTAAAAATTCCTTGCTCAGCTGCATTGAATTTGCTCAGCTCCTTATGCACTGACTCTCTGAGTGTGCCTTCGACTGCAGGTTTGATCTTGGTGAACAGTGAAAGTGGCAAGGTGACTAGTCTCCCCTTCCAGAACATTTCCCTCACTTCTTCATTGGAACCTTCTTCAGTTGAGTTTGCTTGATTGTCGGGTGATTTGGTGGGGTAATTTGTGGATTCTTTATTATTGCTTTTCAAAGATTTGGTGATAGGAACAATCTGTTGTGCCGCCATGGAGGGATGCGGAATCGAGGGGGGACCTCCACGGATTGTGGGGTCGGATTCTTAGGGATCTGTGCATGCACGTTGGAATCTATCAAATGCGGAATATTTGGAAACAATTCGAATTTTTCACCCTCCTGCAGAGAATCCGTGGCCGTTAGACCTTTCCCGCCCAAATCAAGGGGATTCTGCTCAACTGTCTCCGGGATTTTCGCCGTGCCAGAGGGGCCACCAACTGCACCGGCCATGGTTCCTTCCGGCACCTTGGGACACCAGAAGCTCGCATTTTCGGAGTCTTCAGCCGATCGAACCGTAGTAAAGAGCTGAACTTTATTGGTTTGGACATCCTCAACAGCAATCGGATCGCCAAGCAGCAGCACCGGCACCTCATGAATGTGCCTCTCCAGGCTCCATGGTGCAATGTAGCGAAGGATATGACTTTGGGGATCAGCGTTATGTCAGCTACTTCTATGAGGACCAGGGCCTGATCTCTTGCTTTCACATCCAGCATCTCCCGACTAAGGGTAATCAGTTTACCAAAGGGAGAAATAAGCTTTTCAAGAGATTCTTTATTCCAGTAGTGGAAGGGGAGAAGTGGGAGGTTTATCCATATGAAGGAGGGCTTTGGTCGGAGTTTGGCCCTATAATCCATAGACCACAGGGAGAAGGTTGCAGTGAAGCCCGAGAAGTTGAAGACACCCTCCGCAATGGCGCTTTCCGTCTCAGTTGCCGTGGGGAACTGGACATGGTAAACCCCGTCGCAGACCCTTTGAAGGGTCCACCATCGTCCAATCCTTCCCCAAGCAAAGTTGAATGCACTCTCGAGATCCTTGGTCAAGGGAATACGCCGGGGATTGATGAGGTGAAGGAACACACTTGCATGAAGGGCCGGCAGGGCCTGCGCGATGGCGTTGTTGTGAGGAAGATCAATCTCCAAGCTCGCGACTCTGTTGTGGATTGGGCAGTCGTATACCTTGGGGCCAAACTTTTTGCAGTTGAAGCAATGGCAGCCGAGAATGCGGCACTCCGGTGTGCTATGGTTGCCTCTGCCGTATTTGTAACAGCGCCTCTCCATCTTCTTGGTGCGGCGATTTCGTAGAGGTGGATTTTTTTGGGAGTGGATAGGAGGCTTTGGTTTGGGTTAGAAGACTGGTCTATGATTAAAGGCTGGGGTATTAATGGGTGGGGAGGTGACGTGATGGAGTGGAGTTTTCGAGGTGACTGTGGGGAGGCGCGGATTGGGAAGAGGCATCTGAAGATTGCCATGATGACGTGTGGGTGGGGGTAGGCGAAGGACTTGAGCATATGATTTGTTCAGTTCCCTAGGGAAGAAAGCATTCTCTCCTCACCCCTCTCTCTCCATTTTTTATGATCTTTGCTGAATTTCTTAGGTGTCGGTTCTTATTGTTTGTACTTTTTACACAGTAATATAAGTTGAAGCTTTCTTACTTAGTTAATTAATGGTGATGATTAAATAGGTCTCTCTGGTGGTGATTTGTTGAGTTTGGTGGGATTAGGCTACGCCTGGTATCCATTTATATTTTAAGGAATAAGGACCTGATGATGTTAATTAATCTTTTTTGCCTATTCAGGAGGATATTCTTTCATTTCTTTACCCAGTCTAATGCACAAAGAAGTCTACTCGTAAGAGCATCCACTATCTTTTGTTAGATAAGGAAAATATGCATTTTTTAGCAAACAATACCCTACTATCGTTTGCTATAAATGCATATATAGCAATAAAAATGAACAGTGTGCGTCTAAATATAGCAATGGGGTTTAACAATTGCTAAATATAGATGACAAGATGATGGCCCATCTTAATTTTTTTTATTTTTTTTAATATGGTCGGACAAAATATCAAGCCAACTTTTTCAGAATTTTCCCCCAAAAATTACTAAAATGCCATTCAAAAATTATGAAAATACCATTAAAGTAAATTTAAAATAAAAAATTAAAAAATAATTAAAAAATGAAAATGGAAGAAGAACATCCATCCGACAACTTCTTCCAACTTTTTTTCCTTCCAAATATTACTAAAATGCCATTGAAAAATTACAAAAATGTCATTTATATAAATTTAAAAATATACATATATATATTTTAGAGCGAATTTGTCACCAACGATAGCAACCCTCGCCTTACATTTCTAATTGCCAAATGCTAAATATGCATATTTTAGAGCAAAACGATAATGGATGCCCTAAGGCAACCATATGATGTTAATTCAGGGTAATTAATTGGAGGTGATTTCAGATGGATTTCTAGGGTGAGATCTAAAGAATATTTGGGAAGAAATGACGAGCTTAAGAAAGAAACCATGAAAGAGAGTTGATATGTTTCGAGTGGGGTGATGGATTTTGGGTGGGATTACAAAGAGGGAGAAAGTAATAGTTGAAGGGAAAAGGAGGAGAGAAGGATATTTGAGTTATTCTCCATTAATTTTGTTAAGAAAAATGAAGGCTGTGTTTGGTTCATTATTTTGAAAATTCATTTTAAACATAGTTTTTTAAATTTTTTTTATTTTTTTATAAAGTTGTTTTTTGTGATTTTCGAGAACAGAGTATTGTTTGGTAAACTATTTTCATTAAATAGATTTTTAAAAATTAAACTATAACAGGCGTTTGGTAAACTAGGGTTTTGCTCCATTGAAAATGGGTTTGTTTTCATTGGGTTGGAAAACACCCCTCTCAACCATCCGATCTAGCGTGATCTTGATCAGCGGCTGTGATCAAGATCCGCTAAGGTCTCCCACTAACGCTCCAAAAAGCGGAGGGGTAACTTCGTCACTTCACGCCAAAAAACGTTTGGGACTTAGCATTTTTTTGGCGTGGATTTTTTTTTGTCCAAAAAATTACTTAGGCCGTTGTTTGAGACAAAGGCCTAGGTTTTTTTTTTAATAAAAATTTTTAACTTAGGCCGTTGTTGGGAACAACGGCCTAAGTATGTACAAGTGTTTTTCCAAACACTTGTACATACTCAGATCTTCATCTCACTCACAACTCTCTCTCTCGCTAGTGGAGCTCGATAAACCCATTTCCCCCAAACCGTAGCTCTCTCTCTATCGAACTAAAAAACCTACCTCTCTCTTGGTCGTTGCTTTTCACCGAATCTCTCCCTATTCTCAGTCTCTAGCCCTCTTCCTTTGAAGATCCCAATTACAAAAAAACCCTAACCCTTACGAAATCTACCCAACCCTTAAACTCTAATCCTGATTAAATTAGTCAAACCCTACTCCCCTTCCTTTCTCTACAGCAGCGCACAGCGGCCTCCCGAACACCCTCATTGTTAAAGGTACTAATTTGTTCCTACTTGAGTAGATCTAACTAGGCTAATTGATTGGAAATTTTTCTCCAATGTTTGAGTGTACAATTGCTATATTAAGCGTAGGTATTTATAGAGTAGGTAATTCTAGTTTAATTGGGGAAGTAGACGTAGTATTAGTCGTTGTTGGTTGTTATTCGATGTTAGTAATAGCGCACAAAGCGAACAAAAATTTATGGAACTTTGCGAGTACGTCGAGCTCGCCATACACAAGCCAACGCAATTCGTAGAAGTGTGTTTGGATTCACGGTTTGAAGTGTACGGCCGTGTATCGCTTTCAATTCATTCCCGTGAGTGAAAGTGATACATCGGTGTATTTTGCAAACCGTGAGCCGAAACTCACCTCTACAAATTTTGTTGGCTCATGTGTTTTGCCGCCGTCCCACTCCCAAAGTATAGGAATTTTTTGATCTCGTTTGTGCGGATTTGTACCGTATATCAAACAACAACCTCAGTTCAAGAGTGAGGGGAATGCGAGCGAGACACGGCCTTATCTTGCAAACCGTGGATCGGAACTTACTTATAGAAGTTCCGTTACCTTGTGTGCGGCAAGCCGAACCCAATTGAAGAGTTTTGTATTTATATGACGTCGTTTTCGACGTTTTGTCACTTATTTTTGTTTCGTAGGTATATATATCGCAATCGTTTCTTAACAAGCTATTTTATATATAATGTGTATATTAACTTACCAATAATATATTTTTACCCCAGATGAACAACGATACGGAGAATTCTGCTGTCGGCGATAATTTTGTGCTGGTAGAACCAATCACTGATTCCATGCCGATAGTCGAAGACCATCTGAAACCAAAGTTAGGTATGACATTCCCCACTTTAGTTGAGGCCGAGAAATTTTATTCTGCATATGCTCGTTGTGGGGGTTTTGCAATGCGTAAGGGTGGGAATAAATTAAAGGGGGGAATGGAAGTAGATAAGTCATATCTTTGTAATAAAGCTGGGTCGTCGTCGGGTCAACATAGTGATGGTAGACGTGGAATAACCAGTAGAACGGGTTGCAAGACTTGCGTTCGTGTAAAATTGAACGAAACAAGTAATACGTGGGTGGTGTATTCATTTCACGAAGAACACAATCACGAATTCACCTCACCCGGTAGAAGGCACCTTTTGCCCCGGAACAGGTCCATGTCAAATACGGACAAAAGGATTATAGACCAAATGAACCAAGCTAATATCCAAACATGTCGACAAATGCTATTCTTCGAAAGTGCTAGTGGTGGTCATGATCAAGTAGGATTCACAGAAAAAGATGTTAGAAATTTAGTTAGAGACTCGCAAGAAACATTGAAAGGACACGATTCTACAATGTTAATTGATTTTTTCGAATGTAAGAAACAGACGGATCCTTCATTTTTTTATGACATTCAAGTCGATCCCAAAGGGCGGTTGTCACATTGTATGTGGGTAGATGTTATTTGTAGGATGAATTAAGAAGAATTTGGCGATGTAGTTTGCTTTGATGCCACGTACAATACGAACCGTTACGGAATGTTATTTGTTCCGTTTGTTGGAGTGAATTAACATTGGCATTCGACTTTCTTAGGAGGTGGGTTCATTCCAAATGAGACGGCCTCTTCGTTTGAATGGTTCTTTGAAAAGTGGTTAGGGATTATGAATCGTGCTCCATCCGGTATTGTCACCGATCAAGACCGTGGGATTGCCGCCGCAGTTAAGAAAGTTTTCCCCCCAGACTCAGCATCGTTTTTGTATTTGGCACATTTTGGATAAGTTACCCCAGGAGGTTCGTGTAACGCCCCGAATCCCAAATACAACTGAATTCGAGAGTTCTACAGGATCTTTCCACTTCATTTAGTACAATTTTACAAGAAAATTTGAACTTTTCACTTCACATCAGAGTTACATAAAAATATTACACTTTACATTGCACAGCGGAAGTAAAATTTACAACAATTAAATAAATGTACAACAACATTGAATAATCCTTAAGCATCTGTTCCTCTTTAATCTTTATCATGTCACTTACCTGCATATAAAACTGTGGGTACGTCAGTTTATTCAACCGACGAACATTATACACGGCCATCCTCTCTATGCCGAAAATAGTATAACTTATTTTCCATATTTAACAAACACAAACTTGTCATATATCAAACTAAAGGGACTACCCTATTGATGTCGTGTTGTGATTGTGCACTTAGTCCTTAATGCAGTTATTTATATTATATGACACTAATGCGCACTTGTTCGGATTCTATGCATCCCATACTACATAGGTCCGAGGGCAAGCCTCTTATTCATTCTTCATCTTTGTAGGGTTCAATTCCTCGTCATGTCTTAATCTACTACTGTAACTATGGTGAGTATCTTAGATGATCTATGAGTACAAGCACGTGTACAGAAAACCTGGAGGGGAACCCCACGCCATGTCTTGACTCGTCAAGCATGCATTCTGTGGCAATTCAGCCTCCTTCATGGCACACGATCCTCTTGCAGTCACCAAACATCCCACAAGCGTTGCTAGAGTCCGATCATTACTGAGTTGTGCCCACGCCATGTCTTGACTCATCAAGCATGCATTCTGTGGCTCACACACCCGCACCGTAAACTCTAACTCTCATACTCGTATTTTTCTCTCACTTTCATCACGTCTTCACTATGCACTAATCCTTAGTTTTTATTAGAATCATGAACAAAATCAAATCTCTAGAGTTAGCCTCTCCACTAAACCGGACTTATTCATTTAATAAAACATGACCAACCTTGGTCTTTCATTTCAAATTTCATTTCATTTCTTTCCAAATGCCGGGGGAGACTTAGCTACTCTTTTGTTTCAATTCCAATTCACAATTTCCAATTTGAGCATTTCCAACACATAAATTCATTTTCATAATCATAACAGATTTCTTTTTCAATAGTATGATCTCTAAATTGTTCAATAGTCCATAATCATACATGGAATTTTATACTTCATCAAATATCAATTTCACATTGAAATCACATCACTAAATGAATATTCACATTTCATATTTTTCACCCTATTCTCCAATGAGAATAATTCACATCCATCACACAATATAATTTCTTTCTTTGCTATATTAATTTTCTAATCCTTTATTTCAAGTTCTTTTTGCAAGATATAATTTCACAAAAAAAATATCAATGTGGAACCATAGTTCTATTTACACATTTATTCTCAAATAATATTTTATTTTATGTAAATAATTCCCAAATTATTTTTCATAAGTCCCATATATTTTTAGAAGAATAATCATATTTTTTCATAATTTTTCAATCATCCAAACATTCAAAAAAATATTTTTTCCAAACTTGCCAAAGCCGAGATTCGAACCCAGAACCACAGGGAAACCAACCAAAGGCACAACCACTAGGCCGAACGCTATTTGCGTTAGGATGAGGGGATGAGAGCATTAAATGTTCTCGGCTGCTGATATCCTTTATTTTAAAAATTCATGAAACAAAAGTGTGTTGCCCAGGGGATTCGAACCAGCGACCTCAGACCGAAAGCCCACTGTAGCGATTTAAGCCATCCCGACCACTTGAGCTACGCGCTCAGGTTGTCAATAACGCAACTCAAAATTTATTTAAACCAATTCTCTCTGTTATTAAAATGTTTCGATGTTCAACTAGTCCTCATTTCACTTTGCTTTTATAAAAAAATTACTCTAAAATTCCAGATTGATTCTTCCTCACATAATTTACGTACCAGTATGAAAAAATAATTTTTTTAACAATTAAAACATATTTTTCATACAATTAATTCGGATTCTACATTATAACTACCACATTTCTTCTTTCGACATTTCTTAACAATTAACATCTCAAATCTCTTTACTAGCAATTCTTCATATTAATTTCTGTTTTTAATCGTTTACCAAACATACAAATCTATATTTTAATTCATTCATTTCAATAAAACACAAAAATTCATTTAACACATAAAGTAGCATTGTTAATCTACTAACTTTTGTGTACATAATTTGTGATGTAGATAATGAAACTTTCTTCAATAATTTATGGCTATAATCAATTCACACACAATTTTTCCTTTACTAATAGAACCACATACAATTGCACATCTTTATATCAATCAATCAATAAGTCATTTTCCAATTAAATGTGTACTCTTATTAATCTTTTTCATGCTTCATTTATTCAATTTAATCTAGCATGCATTCCTAATTAGAAACATGGAAAATTTACCCACCTTAAATGGAGAGAAATATACAACTAGCAACCTCCTAAACGAATGTCCTTGCAAACGAACGATCTTCCTCCTTGGACACGCGCGCACAAGCCAACCCGAGCACACCAAACCGAGAGCACTCCCTTTGATAGCCGGCCTCTCCTTCTTCTTGTTGATGCAAGCACAATCCCACACAATCTCTCAATCTTTTACTCACTAAATAGATAATGTATTTTAACTATAGGTTTGGAAGAATTAATTTGCACAAGAATACTAGCCAAAGGGGGGGGGGGGGTATTTATACTAAAAATCTAGGGAAATGGATGGCTAAGATTGAAGTAGGAGTTAGGAACAAATGGCTTAGATTTAAGGAGGAGTTACACTAACTACCCATGATCAAATAACCATCACCCCATGACTCCACTCAAAATTTGATTTCCCTCCAAACTGCACAACCGGCCATGCTAGTGATGCTTTGCACGTGCACATGCAATGCACGAGCATGCAACTTGGTCTCCAAAAAAATTTGTACCTTACATTTTACATAAAAATAAACTTTAAATTGTATTCTACACTACCAGTTGTATTTAAAAATAAATTAACTCATGGGCTTTAGTTTATGGGCCAAAATAATAATTTTAAAATAAAATAAATGAATTAAATTTTGGGCTTTAAGAAAAAGGCTTTTTGTTTAATTGAAAGAAGGCTTTTATATAGAAATAATTAAAAGCACATATTTAAATATCTATACTCATCATGATGTAAATATTTATCAAAAATATTGCACGTGCACACTACGTGCAAAATAAATAATTTTTCATTAAATAAAAAATCGGGGCATTACAGTTCGTCTTGGTTTCGATGTCGACAAGTTTAGGGAGTCCTTGAAGAATGTAATCTACAATTCTGAATATATACATGAATTTGTAGAAAAGTGGAATATTTTGATTTCGCAATACGGATTAGAGAGTAACAAATGGTTGAACGATATATTCGATATCCGTGAACGTTGGGCACCCATCTGCGCTAAAGAATCATTTTGGGCCGGCATGTTGAGTAGCCAACGGGTTGAGTCGGCACATTCTGCTCTGAAGCATCATACAGAAAAAAAAAGTATTCCCTGCACGAATTTGCCATCATCTTCGACCATTTTTTGGGAAGGCAAAGACACGATGAATTGAAAGGAAATCATCGTAACCGTGAGAAGAGACCGAAGTTGAAGAGAGAATGGGCTTTGGAGGCACAAATGGCAAAAACATATACTTTGAAAATATTTTACAAATTCCAAGATGAAGTCACAAAAAGCTTCATGTACAATGTGACATTTGTTGCCGATCTTGAGACACCGGATAGTTCAACCTTCCATGTGATACTCTGTGGAGAATCAGAACCGGCTCGCCTTCTTCAATTATCCAAAATCAATGGAATTATTACATGTGCATGTCACTTATTCGAATTTGTTGCCATTCCTTGTAGGCATATTTTAGCTGTACTTCGTTTCTGTCATCACACATCCCTCCCGGATGTATATATTAAAAAAAGATGGACTAGGGATGTGATGAGAAGAAGTTACACATCAGTTCCAACCGAACCCAATACCGAGAATTTTGCTTCTCGATATTGTGAGTTGAGCTACCATGCAAAACAAATTGTCGATCTCGGTTGTTCCTCCAATGAGAGTTACAAATACACGTTGGAGAATTTGCAGAAGATCATTGACAGGATTTCTCGGTTACAACCCGGATTAGGTGAACAACCGGAACAAGCCTCACAACCACATGATAGTGTCGAACCTGGAAGTAGTTCACAACCGCATCCAAGTGCACAACCTCATGATCAAGGGAGTGGACACATACCTACACGCATTAGTGACCCACAGCAGTGCACGACAAAAGGAAGGCCTCACGCCAAAAGATTGAGGCCGATTAGAGAGCAACTCCGCATAAAAAAACCGAGAAGGTGCCGAAGATGCGGCATTGTCCAAATGAATCATGATTCAAGAAATTGTCCAGCTTTATTTGATGGGTATGACTCGTAACTTTTATGTTTGTCACTCGTTTAAATTTATTATACTTTATTTGTGGCAATTGAGTTTCTTACTAACTAAACCTAATCTTTCAATGAAGGCAAGAAGTAATTCCTTCCGAAGAAGACAGTTCTGAGTCGAGATATGACGATCCACTATGAATTGTAATTTTTAAAATGTAATTGTTTGGTATATTTAAAACTCTTCATGCCACTTGGTTAATTACCTTTGATTGGTAACTGTAAATGTAATTCTCGAGACATAAGTTTCGTTTGTTTGTGTCGTTTGTTAATATTGTTGTGGTACGCAAATGTTGGTTTGTTACTCAATTGTATCAGCTGTAGCTGTACCTATATATGTAAATTTTTTTTTTAAAACCAAGACCGTTGTTGGAGACAACGGCCTCAGTTATTTCATGAATTTGGTTTTTCATTCAATATAACTAATTTAAAAAGAGTTGATAACCTTAGGCCGTTGTCTCTAACAACGGCCTAGGTTATAATCAAAAAAGTTAAGGTTTGGGGGCCTGGGGGGTGCTCTCTGACTTAAAGAAGACAAAAGGAGCAACAAGTCAGGTAGCAATCCCATTTTTTAATAAATAATTAAAGCCGTTGTCTGAGACAACGACCTTGGTTATAGTCAAAAAAGTTGTGATTTGGGGGCTGCTCTCTGACTTGGCTAATAGAAAAGAACTCAACAAGTCAGAGAGCAGTGGATATTCTAAAAAATACTAAAGGCCGTTCACTCCAACAACGGCCTAAGTGATAATAAAAATAGTTGTGATTTTGGGTGTGCTCTCTGATTTGTAGAACACAAAAGGAGCAACAAGTCAGAGAGCAATCTCATTTTTGATAAATACCTAAAGTCGTTGTCTGAGACAACGGCCTAGGTTATAGTTAAAAAAGTGGTGATCTGGGGGGTACTCTCTGACTTGGAGAAGATAAAAGAACTCAACAAGACAGAGGTTTATTCCATTTGTAATAAATACCTAAGTCCGTTGTCTCCAACAACGGCCGAAGTTATAATCAGAAAAGTTGTGATTTTGGATGTGCTCTCTGACTTAGAGAACAGAAAAGGAGCAACAAGTTAGAGAGCAGACAAATTTTCAATAAATAACCTAAAGCCGTTTTCTGAGACAACAGTCTAAGTTGTAGCTTAATACTTGAAAAGTCATGGGGTACCCCTTTATATGAATGCCCTAAGCCGTTGTCCACAACAACGGCCTAGGTATGATTTTTTTTGGTTTTTTTACAATTTTCTCTTCACTCTTTGCGTACAGTCTCCCTCGAACTATATACCAAGGACAGATGATATTCACGTATCTATTGTTTATAATTTTTTTATTACGTTACAATTTTTTTCCTCTATCTAACCAATATAAAATTATTAAGGTAATATGCTTGAAAATAATTCTGAGCTATATAAAGGAGTAAGTTTACATGTATAAGGTTAGGGTTAAGGTGAAGGTTATGAATTTTTTGATATATGGGTTTACATGTGTGGATGTACATATTGTTTTTCCCATATATACGCTACACGTGGGGATCTACATGTTGTTTAGCTTGGTGCTTGTTCCCATTTAGGTGTATGTTGAAAGTCTGCTGGCATGTGATTTTGTTGAGCTTAACAACAAGAAAGAAACTAGCAAAACAACAACATTGTTGAGTCCTAATGGCAAAACATGGAAAGTTGGGTTAATTAGAGTAGGACAGAATCACATGTGTGCATTGGTGGAGAGAAGTGGAGAGAATTCACAGGTTCTAATAAGCTAGAAGTAGGATATATATTAGTGTTCCATTACAAAGGGAATATGTTCAGCTTTTTCCTGTTAATTTTATTACGTTTGTGATTTTTTTTAGTATGATATATAATCTATTTGATTATGCTAATACAATACCCACATATCCAAAAAATATATACCGGGTTGGTTTACAAGTATAAGGTTAAGGTTAGGGTTGTGCTAACCCTACGATAACCCTAACCCTAGCCCTTAACCCTACTCTGCTAACCTTACAATAACCCTAACCCTACGTTAACCCTAACCCTAACCTACATATCACTTTTATTAATTTTTATTGGTTATATACAGAATATGTATAAATTTTTTTTGTGGAAACTTAATACCTGTCTACTCCCAACAACCACAAATTAATGATAAATCAAAACCAGATTTTATCACAAATGTTTTTCTTGCAATAACCTTAACCCTACAATAACCCTAACCAAACCCCTGACCCCCGCTAACCCTAATCCTTCCCGTAACCCCCTTTAACACTAATTACCAAACTTGTTACCCTAACCCTAACCCTAACCCTAACCCTAGCCAAGTCGAGAACACCCCAATTTATCTCTTTTTGGCCTAGGGTCCAAGGCCGTTGTTGCAGACAACGACTAAGGTTAAATACCTTAGGCCGTTGTCTTTAACAACGGCCTAAGTTTTAGGTTCATACTTTTACAAAAGCAAAAAGTCATAAACGACCCCTTCATCTGAATGCCTTAAGCCGTTGTCTCCAATAACGGCCTAGGTATGAAATTTTTGGGATTTATACAATATTCTCTTTACTCTTTACGCACAATCTCTATAGAAATTTATACAAAAGATAGATAATATACACTTGTATATCGTATAGGAATATTTGTTTATTTGCCCATTACTTCCACCATTCAAAGTGTCTCGAAGAACTACGCACAATTACTTCACGACGAGATTCCACATTCCAGATTTCCACAGAAGCAACAGTTTACATGTAGTGTTTGAGAGTAAACTATGAACTTTTTTGGAATACTCTTCACATTGGTTTATACATGTGGTCAAATATACATGTGGTTTTCTGTTACGGTTTCCCAATACATGATGTTCCCTATTTAGACCATTTTTTCCCGAAAATAATCAGATCCAGCTCTTGATGGCCAAGTATTTTGATCTGATTACTCTCCGCTCAAAAGCGAACCGAATCTTTTTTATTTTAGATTTCTTCTTGCCCATCATAATAATTGGATATTTTTGATATCCACATGTGAATTTTTCTATTTTGGCCTTAAACTACATGTGGGGATGTACACATGATTTTTCCCATATTTAGGGTACATGTGGGGAGGTACATGTGGTGATGTAGTTTAGGTTTTTTCCATATTGAAGTGTCTGCAATAATTATCCTTCTTGGTCTCTAACTACATCTTCTTCCCTTCTGTCACTATTAAAAGAGGATCTGCACCACTCTGTTCATAATATCACTAATGTACATGTGAGAATCATACAAAAATTGTCTGCTCTTTCAATGTACATGTGGGTTTTTCCAAGTATGGTCCACATGTGGGGAGCTACATGTGGTTTTTCCTTTACATGTGGGGTTTTACCTTATTGGTTTTTTCCATGATGAACTTGTGGAAATCTATACAAAAGATAGATAATCCACACTTGTATATCATATAGGTATATTTTTTTATTTGCCCATTACTTCCACCTTTCAAAGTGACTCGAAGAACTGCACACAATTACTTCACGACGAGATTCCACATCCCAAATTTCCACAGAAGCAATAGTTTACATGTAGTGTTTGAGAGTAATCTATGAACTTTTTGGAATACTCGTCACATTAGTTTATACATGTGGTCAAATATACTTGTGGCATATTCTGTTACAGTTTTCCAAAAAAAAAGTCAGATCCAGTTCTTGTTGGCCAAGTAGTTTGATCTGATTACTCTCCGCTCAAACAACGAACCGACACTTTTTAATTTTTGATTTCTTCTTGTCCATCATAATTACCTGGTTATATTTTTGATATTCGGAGATGGGTTTTTGAATTTTAGGAGAGTGTTTTCGGAAGAGTGCAAAAAAAAGGGAAAACTACATGTGGTGATGTACCTGTGAATTTTTCAACTTTGGTCTTACACTACATGTGGGAATATACATATGGTTTTTTCCCATATATTGTGATGAAATTTAGGTTTTTCTCATATTGAACATGTGGTTTTTTCCAAGTATGGTCCACATGTGGGGAGCTACATGTGGTTTTTCCTTTACATGCGGGTTTTTACCTTATTGGTTTTTTCTATAATGAACTTGTTCTACTACATGTGATCACACATCTTCTTCCCAATCTCGTGGAATTCTTCCCAGTTGCATGTATGGTGAATGTCTTCAGGAACGTCTTCATTGTAAACAATGTAAAACGATTTTGTACATTATATATTATTACTCAAAAAATTAATAATATATAACCAAAAAACCAAAAAATATAATATATTCTTTAGTTACGTGCCTAAAAATGGAATTGAATAAAAAATATAAACAAAAAAACATTCATATGAACGTCTATTTTGTAGAGTTCAGAAGGCAATGCACGTAAAGAGAGACACATGTCATTAATGATAGAACTTAAATATCCATAAACTCTCTACTGGAAACTTATTACCTATCTACTCCCAACTATAAATAATCCTACCCTAACCCCTACAATGAAGCCAAACCAAACCACTAACCTTACAATAACCCTAACCCTACCCTTAACCCCCTTTAGCACTAACCCTAACCCTAACCCTAACGAATCAAATAGTTTGTTTTAAAAAATATCTTCTGAGTTGTTATGTACATATTAAAACGACGTGATTATGTAGCGGTTAGTTAGGTGTAGTCAAATTTTAAAAAAAAATAATATTGTTATACAAGCCAAGTTCTCATCTGTCTTTTGTATAAAGTTCCACAGAGATTGTTCATCAAGGGTGAAAAGAAAATTGGAAAATACAAACAACCAATTAATTTTTGGCCTACAAACTAAGGCCGTTGTTGGAGACAACGGCCTAGGGTATGAACATTATATTGAGGGGTTCTTTGACCAGTTGCTATTTTTAAATACCAACAAGTCGAGAGCATTCCAAATGCTCTGTCTTTTTGGCGTATAACCTAAGCCGTTATCTCCAACAACGGCCTTGGGTGTAAACAATAAAGTGGAGCTGCTCTCTGACTTGTTGGCTCTTTTTAAAGCCAACAAGTCAGAGAGCAGCACACAATTTTCTATTTTTTTTACCTACCACTTAGGCCGTTGTCTCCAACAACGGCCTTGGGTATATCTATAAATTGGAGCTGCTCTCTGACTTGTTGGCTATTTTTAAAGCCAACAGGTCAGAGAGCAAGACAAATTTTCTATTTTTTCACCTACAACTGAGGCCGTTGTCCCCAACAACGGCCTTGAGTGTAAACAATAAAGTGGAGCTGCTCTCTGACTTGTTGGCTCTTTTTAAAGCCAACAAGTCAGAGAGCAAGACAAATTTTCTATTTTTTTCACCTACAACTTAGGCCGTTTTCTCCAACAACGACCTTGGGTATATCTATAAACTGGAGCTGCTCTCTCACTTGTTGGCTATTTTTAAAGCCAACAAGTCAGAGAGCAAGACAAATTTTCTATTTTTTTCACCTACAACTTAGGCCGTTGTCTCCAACAACGGCCTTGGATATATCTATAAACTGGAGCTGCTCCCTAACTTGTCTATTTTTAAAGCCAACAAGTCAGAGAGCACAACAAATTTTGTATATTTTCCTACTACAACTTAGGCCGTTGTCTCCAACAACGGGCTTGGGTATATCTATAAACTGGGTATATCCAAAAACTGGAGCAAGTATAATTTTCTATAACCTAGGCCGTTGTTTGGGGCCACGACTTAGGTTTTAAAAAAAAAAAATCTACATTTATACAGAGCAGCTGAAGCTGCTACACTTGAAAATATCATCAAATTCCAAACACTTTGCCATCACCTACATTCTCTGACTAAATTCATATATACAACCACCAAAATTACCCACCATAATTGACTATCAGAAATTAATAACAACAACATCAACTACACTTACACTTAAGAACCACATTTTCCAATAATTAGTTACAACAGGTTAAAACCCACAAAATCAATAAACAAAAATTACAACCTCCAAAATGCATTGGCTAAGCACCGGGCGTGTAATGCTGTGGTGCTCGCCTCTTCCGAGCAGGGTTTCGGCGCCGCAACGTGGTTGGCGAGTCGGGAATTTGTTCAGATCCACCCTCCTCTTGTTGTACGTCTCCGACAACCCTCTCCCCACTCTCTTCATCCTGCGCTTCTTCGTGAGATGGATGTGAAGTTGAACCTTGTCGTTCTCTGATCTCACGGTCCCGTTGCCCCATCAATGAAGCTGGCCTACCCCTCACACTTTTACGTCGGCCCCCTCTCGGTCCATGTAATGCTCGATCCAAACGTTCGGCACATCCCAAAGTATCCATATTGCTACGGCATGAAAGGAGCATCCTCCGAGCGAAACTCTTCATAGGCATGCCCACATTAATTTTTAGTACCTCCGTGCATTCTTTTGCCATGTCCATCGTGTTATCAATCTAAATCAGAAAAAACAACAAAAATAATTACACAAATTAAATAATTGAAAGAATTCATGAACTTCACGTATAAAGAACATTAAAATAAATATGAAGATTGAAGTTACCACTGTACGTATAGCTATGGCCTTCGGCTGGAACATGGGTTGTGAACTGGAATATGCGGGTAATGGTTCAATCTCCCTCTCCTCAATTTCTCGTTGGATACCAGCAGGTAGTATTGTATCGGGAGAGATGTACAAACATGTATATTGTCTGAACCAAGTCATGTACTTTCCTTGTAGTCTTCCATTGTACTCTGGAACATTGACGAGTACAAGTTCAAACCGTCGCTCGTTCCATTCTGCAACATGAACACGATGATAATCTGTCCAATCATGAGTAGGCATGCGGCCGGTACCCCTAACGGCGTGTAACTCATGATCGTATAGGTTTGCGCAGCTTGGGGGACTATCTTGTTGAAGATTGAACTGACGAAGGACTCTTTCCGGTCGTGGATGCTCGACTATACCGAAGTTGATGAGGGGAGCCGTCGTCAGCCACAACTGCGACCCGGTGGTGCATATTGGTGGTAGTCTTCCCACACGCTCGGGTGTATACGGTGCCCAAATTACGAACTCTTCACGTAGTTGGTCGAGCTCGTCTCTGTAGTACGTTATTACACCCTTGGGATTGTCTTTGTAACTCCTTGTACCAGCCCAATATACCCCTAATGGTGCTAACATAGCAGGATCTTCAGGTTGGGCCATCCAACCATCCTTGGGTCTCCTAATGCGGGGACGACCCAAGTGCAGTCGCTCCCAGGACCAAATCTGTAACAAAACCATCGGTCCGGTCATTTTTGATGATTCTAGCGCTACATGACACAACACCCTGTATAGCGTTGCCAACGCGCAGCTTCCCCAGCTGTACCGGCCAGCTAAGCCTAAGTCGGCGAGCAATCGTAGGTACATGAGGTATACCGTATCGCCCGATGAGTTAGGCAATAGAACCCCTCCGATCACCGTTAGAATGTAGGCTCTGGTGTAGGACTGTACATAGTCGTCGGGCGATTCGTTGGTCAGCGTCCCATCAAAATGTCCCTTCAACCAAGATAGTCAGATTGATTGTCCTTGGAAAATGTTATCGTCTTCCGCAGCTGACTCATAAAACTCTGTACCGAGCAGTTCGTTGCACATCTCTATTTTATCAAAGTTAATATTGCCCGTCACGGCAAACCCATCTATTGGAAGACCGGATATCATTGCTATATCCTGTAGCGTCACCATCATCTCTCCGATCGGTAGATGGAACGTGTGCGACTCTGGCCTCCAGCGCTCCACGAGTGCCGAGAGAAGTGCTCGGTCGAGTTTAACATTCCCCATCATACTGATTCCATAGAAACCGTCCGCTACAAGGTGCTCGACAATACGTGGATGCGCCCTCATGGTCTCGTGGGTGAGGAAATTACACCTACGCGTCGTACCACCCCACACTTCCGTGGATCTGTGGCGATCTTGCAAGGTCAGTTCGCCGGGATTTATTGGTCCTGGACCACGACGTCCTGTCATCGAAGAGGATGCACCAACCTACACGAACCAAAAAACATAATTATTATTAGTCTAAAATAAATATCACTAAATACAAAATTAGGGACAATACAAGTTATTAGTTCTCACATTCTCTGTGGAATGTTCCCCCCGTACTTCCTGGGATGTCCTTCCCCTTCCGGTTCCCCTCGTTCTGGCCATTTCTCTGTAACAAAGTTTGCATATATGAAACTAATTACTCGCCAAAAATTACCAAATATAAACCAATGAGATGAAAAAATTTCAAGAGTTCGCTTATACGCGTCAAAACAACACAAACGAGATGCAAAAATTCCTAAATTTCGCCGACAACTAGGGCACACCAAATACAAGCCAACGCAACTTGTAGAAGTGAGTTCCGACCCACGGTTTGAAATATACGCCCGTGTATCACTTTCACTCTTTAAAATAGAGCGGGAAGCGATACATTGAAGTATCTCGCAAACCGTGGGTCGGAACTCGCAAATACAAGTTCCGTTGCGTTGTGAATGGTTAGACAAACCTACGTGCACCGTTTCGAATTTTTTTGACTTCGTTTAAGTATTTTTGTATTGCGACCGTACTAAAAAAAATTCGAGGTATATTGAAGTATTTTCATATACGCGTAAAAACAACATAAACGAGATGCAAAAAATCCAAAAAATCCGACTTTGGGTCGGGATCCCCGCACACAGGCCAACGCAACTAGTACATGGGAGTTCCGAACCATGGTTTGAAAGATACGGCCGTGTATCGTTTTCACTATTGAAAACTGAGCGGAAAGCGATACATAGATGTATCTCGCAAACCGCGGGTCGAAACTCGCATGTCCAGGTTGGTATGACTTGTGAGTGGTGAGACCAACCAACTCGCAAAGTTTCGTATTATTTGGACTTCGTTTAAGCTATTTTCACTTCATAACATATTCCACAAGTTCCGAGGTGGATTAAAGGTTTTTTTATATAGGCGTCAAAACAACAAAAATGATAAAATTATTTCCTAAATTTGGGCGTCACCTCTGGCACACCAAACACGAGCCGCCGGAACTTGCAGAAGTGAGTTTTGACTCTCGGTTTGAAAGAAACGGCCGTGTATCACTTTATATCCGTTGTATTGAATTGAAATGATAAACGGACGTATCTCACAAATCGTGAGACGGAAATTGCCTCTACAAGTTCCGTTACCATCTACGCGGCAAATCTGACCTACTCGTACAAATTGAATTTTTTCATCTCGTTTTTTCCATCTCCTATATTCCACCACTATAACTAACACTACATCTACGAAAATGTCAACAAAATATATACAACATACAAGATGAGAGCTAATTATATACTCTCTAAATTATAGACTACACTACTACGCATAATACCAAAAAAACCAACTCCAAAATTGAAAAAAAATCAATAAATTCAAAGAGTTCATTATAGTAAATTGAGATTAAGAAAATACCTGGTCCAAAGAGAGAGTGATAGAGAGTTGGCGAAGATGTGAGAAGCCGCTGCACGCGGTTGTAGACAAAGAAAGACAATTTGTGCTAGGGTTTATATGATTTGGGAATTTGGATGTGAAGTTAGGGTTTGCTATATTGGGGAGAGGAAGAGAGAGATAGGGAGCTTTCCATAAGGGGCGGAGATCGAGAAGGCAAAGAAATCGATGCCAAAGGGGTTGGGAGAGTGAACTAGGGTTTGGGGATGGGTATCGGGAGCTCGAGAGAAAGAGAGATAGTGTTTGTGACGAAGTGAGGGAGATGAAGCCCTGAGTGTGTACAAGTGTTTGGAAAAACACTTGTACATACCTAGGCCGTTGTTGGAAACAACGGCCAAGGTATGTTTTTTTTTTTATAAAAAAACAACCTAGGCCGTCGTTTCCAACAACGGCCTAAGTGATTTTTTCGACAAAAAAAAACTTGATGCCAAAAAAATGCTAAGTCCCAAACATTTTTTGGCGTGAATTGACGAAATTACCCCTCTGCTTTTTACTTCGTTAGTGGGAGACTTTAGTGGGTTTCGATCATAGTCGCTGATCATGATCAAGGGTGATCGGATGGCTGAGATGGCTGTTTTCCAACCCGTTGAAAACGGATCCGTTTTCAACTGAGCAAGACCCATATATATATATATATATATATATATATATATATATATATATATATATATATATATATAGTCTCCTTCCGTTGTGCACTAGTCATGGTGTGCACTCGGCCTTCGGGCCTTCGTTTTAACGATCCGAACCGTTTACATTGATCTACACATCTAAATAAGTCTAAATATGTAAAATCAAATCATTTAAAATTCATTTACCCATCTATCATGTCATTATAAAAAAAGGATCTTCAGCCATATAATTTTGTAACACTTCAATGCATGGGCAAATGAATTTCAAATGACTTGATTTTACATCTTTAGACTAATTTATACATGTAGATCAATGTGAACGGTTCGGATCGTCGATACGAAGGCCCGAAGGCCGAGTCCACACGGAGTGCACATTATGGCTAGTGCACAACGGAAGGGGTATATGTGTGTGTTGTTGACTCTTTGTTTCGGGTGCACAAAACGTATCATGTACACCTAATATTTTCAGTTAAGACTTGCATGATACACAGAAAAAGGAAAATCAAAAGAGGCATGAATAAAAAAGATCAAGGAAGATTGTAACATAAGAAACATGTGCTTCAAATCTCCAAGGAAGCAAGCATAATTAAATTATTCATTTCTGTTTCTTGTGAGAAAATGCCATGTAAAGATCGTTTGATTGATTGATGAATTTTTTGTATGAATATAAAGTAGATTCGCTAAATTAAAGTTGAATATGCACGATAGCAGTCGACCGCACGAAATGTCAGTCGACCATCATAACAGTCGACCATTCATTATAGTTGAAAAGATAAGTCAGTCGACCGGTCATCGCTCGACTTTCAAGTTGAAAGATGAACGGTCGACTGCTCACATATGCGGTTGATCGTAAACATGCAGACTTGACTTTTTCGGAAATATATTTTCTTTTTTGGAAAGATACATTTCCTCGCTCTATAAATTGAGACAAATTTACTGAGTATTCTTCATCCCTTGCAATCATAATTCTTCTGAACTAATCATTCAATCAACGATTCGAGTGTGAGAGCTTTTATAGTTTTCTTTAGCCAAGATCACTTTAGATCTTGAGAGTTTTTCTTTTCTTCCACTTCAGTGAGTTTTTGCGAGACATGTGTGTAGAAGCCCTGCAGGTGTAATAGGTCACTCGGCCTGAATTTCGAGAATCACTGTACAATGGTTTAAAGTATAGTGGAAAGCCTGTGATAGATAATTTCTACAAGTAGGTGGTGTGGACGTAGACCTGGGGGTCGAACCACATTATATCGCTGTGTCTTGCCTACTTACTGCGTTTGCTTTCTCTAACTTTTTTTATTTATTTTATGCATTTAATTCAATTTTTTAATTTCTGCACAATCACCCTATTCACCCCTCTCCTAAGGTGATTTACAGTGGTATCAGAGCTAGGTGCTCATTAAGAGCTTAAAACCTTGAACAAAAGGTCCAATGGCCAAAATCCCTCCTTCTGAAAACTTTTACTCGTCGAAGAAATTTATCTCCAATGGGACAAGTCTAGCATGTTCACCTTATTTTGATGGAAAATTCTATGATTTTTGGAAAGTTCTTGTAACGCCCCAGAATTTTAAATAATATATTTTGAATTATTAAATAATTTTTAAATCAATCTATTTAATGATTTTGGATTTTTTGAAGGTTTTCACACGTGCAAAACACATGCAAATTCCCACTTTTAAATTCTAAATAAATTCTCCTATTTATAATTGAGCATATTCTAAATTTTGGAATTTTTCTGAATAAAGAAACTATTTTTATAAATACCATGAAAGAAAAAGGGTTTTTTTGCAAAATGTCGTTTGGAAGTAAAATTCGAATCTAAGATTTTGTTTTGCTGTTTTGATAGGCCAATATGACAGTGTAAAGATTGGGGGGGAGAGATTTTATCCCTCTAATTTGAGTTGATTTGATTTTATTGAGTATATATATATATTTATGCAATTTTGGGATTGTTGGGGGCTTTATTGCAAATATTTTTCCTGGAGAATAAAAAGTCAGAAAATTTATTTGGAAAGTATATTCTTTATTAGTGGATAGTAATTATAAATTTTCTGGCTTTTTATGAATAATATATGACACATTTGCAAATATTTCAAAGTGAATGACTTTTTTGTAAAATTGTCACTTAGAGACAAATTTTTTTAAATTGATTTCTGGGCTGTAGTGGAGGCCGGCCGGAATGGAGGAGTTAGGGGATTAGATTTTTATTTTTATTTGATTTGATTTAACTAATTAAATTGGAAATATCTATACATGTAAAAATATAATTTTTAAGGGACTTTTTCGTAAAATCTTCTATAAACCCTAAGGAGGGATCTTGGCCTATATTAACAGTAGTAGCAGCGCTCTCCACTGTGGTAAACAAAAAAAAAGATTTCTTTATTATTTTCTTGGAGTTTGGAGCTTTGAATCTCTCAATTTTCACAATGAGGAGGAGGAGCTTTTCTTTTCTTATTATTATTTTCTTTCAGTTTGTCTTCTTTGAGATGGGTGGTACTTCTCATCTCTTGATTTGTTATATTCTTGTATAATATGATGATGATTGATCAAATATGATATATCTTGCATGATTATCAAACTTGATGTAGATCTATTAGAGGATAAATCTTAATGAAAAAGTAATCGAAACAACATCTTCATGAATAAGAACCCTAATTGAGATATGATTACCATGTATAAATTTTTTATTGATGTTAGAGATTGGTGATGCATGAAAGAACTTGTTTTAATACTTGTATGACCATGGGGTTTATAATAGTTGATGGGTATTTGTTATGATAATTTATAGACCATTGATTACACACAAGTTCATTGCTTGGTGGATTAAAAAGTTGCAATTTTTATAAGAGAATTCACTGTTTTAATTAGAATAAATTTCATGTTTTAGATTCTAGAGTTTTGATGGTTTTATGATGATGGATTTTGTATAAAATATTGGGTTTTAATATTATAACTTAGAGATTATCATGAACATTCAAATACAAATTTTTAATTGATAAAGATTTAGTTTGGGATCTATAAAATTGATTGAGGATCATGGATTTAACTTGTAGATGATGAGATTTGTAGAGATAATTAGAACTTATTGTATGCCCTTAAATTCATGTTTGGATTGATTTTTAAAGTTGAGATTTTCCCATGTTTATTCGTTGTTCTTAATTATTAAAAATCCAAGCTTGATATTAGGGTTTAAATAGTTGTTGTATGGTTGAATTGGAGTATAGGGTTTCGGGTTCACTGTTCATGGAGTGAAAAGTAACCCATGTTACTGTATTAGGGTTTGGAGTTATAGGGTGTAGGGACTGTACAGTGCCTTTGATATATAATGTTTTAATGCCTTCTTATGTCAGTCAGCGGCACTTGGGGAGTTGGCTAGCCCATGGCATTTTGAGCGCTGGGCCGCACGGGTTCGAACCCGGGTGAGCTTAGGTTTTTTTTTGTTTTTTGTTTTTTTTGTTTTTTTGTTTTTGTTTTTGAGTTTTTCGGGTTTTAAAGCTATTTGGGGTGAAGTGGAAAACTATTCTAATAAATTTTTAATTATTGATTCTAAGACTTCAACTTTTGCGAATTTAATTTCAGATTTTAAAGGCATATAATTCGAGATTTTTAAATGAGTTATTTTAGTTTTTACGTTGATCAGAATCCCTGAATTTAATAATTGAAGTGTTGAATATGGAAAGAATTAAGATGAGATGAGAATATTTTTGGTGATTTTGGATTTGTTTCCATGAATGAAATTGAATAATTATGGAAGTGGTTGTTTTTTTAAATAAGGAAAGAATATTATATAACGAGTCATTTGTTTGCTAAAATTAATGATTTATGAGTTGAATGTGAAAAGAATAGAGATGCATTAAATTAATTGAGATTAATGTGGTTTTGTGGAAAATCGTATTTTTGTAAAAATTGAGAACATTATGAATGAACCGTCGAGGATTATTTTCAAGTTTAGGGTTAATGTGTGATACCCTAGAGAAGGAATGTGGTAATGTTTTTATTGTGAAGACTCTAGAGTTTGAGTGGGACCCTAGCATGCCGGCAGATGAGACTTTTGTGGATATTAGCCAGTGGGGCCTTGTTGTTGATTTAGTTGAGTTAAGTCTGGCAGGGTACACCAACTCTATGGGGAAATTGTGACTTAACTAATAATAATAAACCTAAGAACAAATACTAGTTGGAGTTGTGATGAAATAAGAGCAAACATGGGTAGGGGGGACTCATATGACCAGACGGTAGAAGATAATCTCAAGAATTACCGGGGTGTGATTACGGACGGTGTGGGATATATCTTCGAGATTAGTGGGGGTCAGGGCGATGCTCATGGGATATTTGTGTGATGAGTTACCATTGCCGGACGGTGTGGGTTTCAATTTTCGAAATTATCGGGGTGTAAGGGTGTGTACCCAAAATCAAGCACGATGAGAAGTTGATTCTCAGGGATTACCGAGGCATGAATCTAGATACTCACAGAATACTCTAAATCTTAAAGTAATCACCGTAGTAGGTTAGTTGCATAACGAGAGATTGAACCCTATAAAGTGGAGAACGCTAAGGGCTTGCACCGGACCTATGTAGTATAGGATGCATCGAATCCGACAAGTATGCATTAGAAATCATCATAAGCATTTGTGTTTCTTGACTTGTTTTATGCATGCTTGTTTTCTGTTTGCATCTCATACACTTGAAACTTAGCCTAGCTTCACTTGTTGTTTTACGTTTCATTCATCGTTGTTTCATGGTTCATCTGTTATTCTATGTTTCACTTGTTGTTCTATTCATTATTGTTTGTGCATCATTCTTTACTACTATATAAATATGCATCAAGTTTGTGATTGTGAGATCAAGAAGTACCACTATTACTATAGTTGACGTTTGTTGCATTTAACTGACGTGCCCACTTTTTGTAGACCTTTTGCAGGATTTTCAGTTATGGATAGCATTGGTTCAAGTAAAGCTTGGAGTATAAATGAGAAATGAAAATGCAACATGTTGTAATTAAAGTTGTAATTAATGTGTCTAAATTCTATTGTGTTTTATAAAAGAGTTAATGTAATAAAAAGTGTTTAAATTTTCCTGTATTTGATACTATGTTTATGATTACAATTGAAGTCGATTCTGGAATTTCTGCCACGTATTTCTAATTTTATTAGTTAGAAATTCGGGGTGCTACAGAGTTGGTATCAGAGCCTGCTTCAATTAGTAATACTAAACATGGTATAGGGAATGAACCTAGGTGGACATTAGAAGTGTGAGTACCTAGGTGGACATTAGATGTGTGAGTTAGTTGTTTCTATCATGAATTCTTGTAGTAAAATTTGAATTATTTGTATGTCTAGATTCGAATAAAAATTTCTTTATCGTAAGTGGGTTGATTGTTTTCGCGTAAATAAAAGATGAATGATTTGTTTCCTCTTGTTGTTATAATTACGTCCTAATTATTTTTATTATTATTGACGTTTAATTGGGATAATTTTATTAGTTATTGACTTATCTATTTTAGTACAAATCTAATTATAATTGTTTAATTTTAATGAATGTTTTGCTAGTTCTAGGCTATTGTTCTATAAGTTTTGAGTTTTATAGAAACAAAATTTATTATTAAAGTTTGGAACGTGGCAAATCTAGATTTTTCTCTTCTATTGGTGTTTGCAGTTTATAGTTTGATTAACATAATGTTTGATTTTTGTTTGTCACTTTTGTGTGATGGACACTATAATAATTACATTATAATTAACAATCTTTACTTGAATTTTGTTTTCTTTGGTTATTGCTTTGAATATATTATGTTTTGTATATAGCTATTTAAATCAATTTATAATAGCTTTTAAAGTTGCACCTGACAATATTTGTTTTAATATTATGTTTTGAAAGTTAATGAGGTGTACACATGTACAACTATATAGTAACACAATCATAATTTTATAATGGTTTTACTATATTGAACGGTTTGACCATTAAGATTTAAGTTGGATTTGTTTCAAGTTCTTGTATTTATTTTTCTGTTGTTATTTATTTCATATTTTTATTTTAATAATTATTAATATCAGATTTTATTAGTTTCACATTTTATTTATTTATTTATGATTAATCTCAGATTTCTGAGTTTCAGGTTTATTAAATTTCATAACTTTATAAGTTTCAATTTTGTGTGAATTTCAGATCTTAATCGTTGTTAGATTTTAATGGCTTCAGAATTCGTATATTAGAGATTTCAGATTTCAGATTTTTGGTTCAAATTTCTTAAATTTCGGTTTTCGTTTATACTATGTATATCCCAGATTTTGTTAGTTGTTATGTCGGATTTTGTTAATTTCATAATTCGTATAATTTAGATTTTTTTTATGTCTCAAATTTGTATGATATATTGAGCATGTGGATATTTCAAATATGGTGGGATATTATTCAAATGTTAATGGATATAATTTTAGCTTTTGAAATTTCATAATTTCATATTTTTAATGAGTATAATTTCATATTTTGGGAACATATAATTTCATATTTTTAACAAGTTTAGAATTTGTATGATTTTAGATATTTTTTATATTATTATTTTTGGTTTCAGATTTGAATGATTTCTGACTTTTAGAATGAGAAACGTTCGTATTTACCGGTTATTCTTGAAGATTTTAGATTGATTAACCCCTATAACCAAATCAGATTAAATTCAGTTTTAATTGATTAGTTACAGATTTCTTCAATTTATTAAGTTTCAAGATGACAAATTCCATATTTGAGTATATAAATATTTCAGTTTTGGTATGACGTGATTTCAGATTTATAATTTCAGGATTGGTACAATATAATTCCATATTTTTGAAGCGTATAAATATAGATTTGAAAAGAGTGAAAATTTAGATTTTGAGTGTATATAATTTCTTATTTGAAAGCATATAGTTTTAGTTTTAAGGAGTACAAATTTCAGATTTTGAGTTGGTTTTGTTCAAATTTATATGTTAATAAATGTTTATAGATTCACTTAAGTAATATTGTTCTTGAACTATTCTAAAATTCAAAGTTTTATTTTAACTAAAAATTAAGTTTCATATATAATTTCTTCCTTTACGACATTTTGTTGTATACTATTCTACTTCATATTTTCAGATAACTTGAACTAGTTTACTTGATTTTACCTTATTTATGTTTTTATGCAATATTAGATTTATTACGTTGGAATTTGATTCCAAATTTTCTCACTTACGTTTTTTTTCCACATTCTATTTAATGATTTGACCATTTTGTAATATTTAATGAACTCCTTTTAAGTCTTCTTATATATATATATATATATTCTGTCTATTTCACTTGATTCCTTTAATGTACTTTTAATTTATTGCTTATAATATTAATATTTATTTTAATATACTCACTGTTCTTTTGTTTTCCTTTGTGTATGTTTATAATTATTACTTTTGCTTAGCTAAATTTGTTTGTGTTTCAACATGTCCTTGATTGACTATCTTCCCAAATCTATTTTTTTTATCACCTTTAAGTTTGTATTCTTGTGTTACTTTTATTATTATTTACTTTTGCCATTATTTATGTCCTTAACCTTTTCTTTTGGCTTCTTATTTTGTATGGTTGGCCTTATTATCTTTCTTACTATAATGATCTTTTACGATGTTATTTGATCACTAATCATTTTTTTGTTGATCTGTTCATATATTTATTTTGCATTTTATGGTTTTATAAGGATGTTTTAACGACCTTTGGAGTGCTTCATATTTTGTTTTACTGACTAAACTTATTGTTATTTGTTACTTTTATACAATGTTCTTTTACTCGTATCCTTGTTTAAGTTTTGTGTTACGTACGTTGATCTGTATAAGTTCATTAATTCTTAAATTCATAGTGCATTGTGTTTATAGTATATTCAAGTTTTAAGAAAGCTTTTAATTCCTTTGTTTGCTTTAAAGTATTATTGACTAACTTATATTAGTTATGATAATTAGGCTGTAGAAATTCGTATGCATTAATTGATTATCTAGTTGCTTTCATCAAGTTATTGCATAGTTTATTTACTTATTTTTTTATATTTTTATATACAATTTTACATATCTTCTTGGAATTAGTTTTATACTCTATGGTTTTTGCTTATACTTGTTGTTCTACCAATTTTCATATTCACTTTACTGTCCTTATTATACGTTATTTTCTTTAGTTAGCAACCCAATGTAATTAGATGATAAAGATATAGTGATTTTCCTGAACTGTTTGTATACGTTCCATGTTTTTATGTCACCCCATAATTTTAAATAATATATTTTGAATTAATAAATAATTTTTAAATCAATCTATTTATTTTTTTTGGATTTTTGTAGAATTGACGTTTTCACACGTGCAAATATTATTGTGGTGCAAATTCCCACTTTTAAATTCTAAATAAATTCTCCCATTTATAATTGAGCATATTCTAAATTTTGGGATTTTTCTGAATAAATAAACTATTTTTATAAATACCCTGAAAGAAAAGGGTTTTTGTAAAATTCGAATCTAAGATTTTGTTTTGCCATTTTGATAGGCTGATATGGCAGTGAAGAGATTGGGGGGAGAGAATTTATCCCTCTAATTTGGTTTGATTTGATTTTATTGAGTATATATATATATATATATATATATATATATATATATATATATATATATATATGCAATTTTGGGATTATTGGGGGTTTTATTGCAAATCTTTTTTCTGGAGAAGAAAAAGTCATAAATTTTATTTGGAAAATATAATCTTTATTAGTGGATAGTAATTCTAAATTTTCTGGATTTTTATGAATAATATATGGCATATTTGCAAATATTTCAAAGTGAATGACTTTTTTGAAAAATTGCCACTCAGAAGCAATTTTTTGAAAATTGATTTCTGGGCTGTAGTGGAGGCCGGCCAGATTGGAGGAGTTAGGGGATTAGATTTTTATTTTTATTTGGTTTAATTTAACTAATTAAATTATAAAGATCCATACATGTAAAAATATATTTTTCTTAAGGGATTTTTTCGTAAAATCTTCGTATAAATGCTAAGGAGGGACCCCGCCTATATTAACAACAGTAGCAGCTGCTCTCCACTGTGGTAAACAAAAAAATTTCTCTTTTTTATTTTCTTGGAGATTGGAGGTTTGAATCTCTCAATTTTCGCAAGGAGGGGGAAGAGCTTTTCTTTTCTTACTATTATTTTCTTTCGGTTGGTCTTCTTTGTGGTGGGTGGTACTTCTCATCTTTTGATTTGTTATATGCTTGTATAATATGATGATGATTGATCAAATATGATATATCTTGCATGATTATCATACTTGATGTAGATCTATTAGAGAATAAATCTTAATGAAAAAGTAGTCGAAACAACATCTTCATGAATAAGAACCCTAATTGAGATGTGATTATCATGTATAAATTATTTATTGATGTCAGAGATTGGTGATGCATGAAAGAACTTTTTTTAATACTTGTATGATCATGGGGTTTATAATAGTTGATGGGTATTTGTTATGATAATTTATAGACCATTGATTACACACAAATTCATTGCATGGAGGAATAAAAAGTTGTAATTTTTATAAGAGAATTCACTGTTTTAATTTGAATAAATTTCATGTTTTAGATTCTAGAGTTTTGATGGTTGTATGATGATGGATTGTGTATTAAATATTGAGTTTTAATATTATAACTTAGAGATTATCATGAACATTCAAATAATTTTTTTTAATTTATAAAGATTTAGTTTAGGATCTATAAAATTGATTGAGGATCATGGATTTAACTTGTAGATGATAGAGATTTGTAGAGATAATTAGAACTTATTGTATTCCCTTAAATTCATGTTTGGATTGATTTTTAAAGTTGAGATTTTTCCATGTTTATCCGTTATTCTTAATTATTAAAAATCCAAGCTTGATATTAGGGTATGAATAATTGTTGTATGGTTGAATTGGAGTATAGGGTTTCAGGTTCACTGTTCATGGAGTGAACAGTAACCCAAGTTACTGTATTAGGGTTTGGAGTTATAGGGTTTTGGGTTGTACTTGGTATAGGGTCTGTACAGTGCCTTTGATCTATAATTTTTTAATGCCTTCTTATGTCAGTCAGCGGCACTTGGGGAGTTGGCTAGCCCATGGTGCTTTGAACGGTGGGCTTGGGTGCTGGGCTGCACGGGTTCGAACCCGGGTGAGCTCAGTTTGTTTTATTTTGTTATTTTGTTTCTTTGTTTTTAGTTTTTTCGGGTTTTAAAGCTTTTTTGGCTTGAAATCTATTCTAATAAAATTTTAATATTGATTCTAAGACTTCAACTTTTGCGAATTTAATTTCAACTTTTGAAGGCATATAATTCCATATTTTAAATGAGTTATTTTGGTTTTTACGTTGATTAGAATCCCAGAATTTAATAATTGAAGTGTCGAATATGGAAAGAAATAAGATGAGATGAGAATATTTTTGGTGATTTTGGATTTGTTTCCATGAATGTAATTGAATAATTATGGAAGTTGTTGTTTTTTTAAATAAGGAAAGAATATTATATAACGAGCTATTTGTTTGCTAAAATTAATGATTTACGAGTTGAATGTGAAAAGAATAAAGATGCATTAAATTGAATTAATGTTGTTTTGTGGAAAATCGTATTTTTGTGAAAATCGAGAAGATTATGAATGACCGTCGATGGTTATTTTCAAGTTTAGGGTTAATGTGGGATACCCTAGAGATGGAATGTGGTAATGTTTTAATTGTGAAGACTCTAGATGTTGAATGGGACCCTAGCATGCCGGCAGATGAGACTTTTGTGGATAATGGCCAGTGGGGCATTGTTGTTGATTTAGTTGTGTTAAGTCCGGCAGGGTACACCAACTTTATGGGGGTAATTGCGACTTAACTAATAATAATAAACCTAAGGACAGACACTAGTTGGAGTTGTGATGAAATAAAAGCAAACATGGGTAGGGGGCCTCGTATGACCGGCCGATGGAAGATAATCTCAGGAATTACCAGGGTGTGATCACAGATGGTGTGTGATGAATCTTCGAGATTACTGGGGGTTTGGGCGATGAACATGGGATATTTGTGTGATGATGTACCATTGGCGGACGTCGTGGGTTTCATTTTCGGAATTATCCGGGTGTGAGGGTGTGTACCCAAAATCACAGACGATGAGAAGTTGATTCTCAGGGATTACCGGGGCATGAAGCTAGATACTCACAGAATATTATAAATCTTAAAGTAATCACCGTAGTAGGTTAGGTGCATAACGAGGGATTGAACCCTATAAAGTGGAGAACGATAAGGGCTTGCACTGGACCTATGTAGTATGGGATGCATAGAATCCGACAAGTATGCATTAGAAATTATCATAAGCATTTGTGTTTCTTGACTTGTTTTATGCATGTTTGTTTTCTGTTTGCATCTCATACACTTGACACTTAGCCTAGCTTCAGTTGTTGCTTTACGTTTCATTCATCGTTCTTTCATGTTTCAGCTATTATTATATGTTTCACTTGTTGTTCTATTCATTATTGTTTATGCATCATTCTTTACTACTATATAAATATGCTTCAAGTTTGTGATTGTAAGATCTGGAAGTACCATTATTACTACAGTTGACGTCAGATGCATTTAACTGACGTGCCCACTTTTCGTAGACCTTTTGCATGATTTCAGTTATGGATAGCATTGGTTCAAGTAAAGCCTGGAGTATAAATGAGAGTTGAAAATTTAACTTGATGTAATTAATGTGTCTAAATTCTGATGTGCTTTGTAAAAAGTTGATGTAATAAAAAGTGTTTAAATTTTCATGTATTTGATATTGTGTTTATGATTACAATTGAAGTTGATTATGGAATTTGTGCCACGTATTTCTAATTTTATTTGTTAGAAATTCGGGGTGCTACAGTTCGTATGTCTCACTTTTTATAGATGCTTGGAGAAGATGTATGGAACGTTTGTGTAAACAAAACAGATATTCCTGTTAGTGATGGAATGAGGCTTTTACAAAAAGATGAACTAGCATTAAAAACTGCAAACTCCAAGGCTATGGTAGCATTCTGTGCAAGTCTAAATAATCAAGAACTAATGCGATGTTGGCGAAACTGCAAAACGGCATATGAAATCTTGAATAACATCCTAAAACGACATGAAGGAACCGCATCTGATGTAAAGAAAAAAAGTTAATCAATGTTTTAATAAGTTTGATATTTTTCGTATGTTGCCAGAAGAGAATGTAGATCAGATGCTTGTCTGTTTTGACATTATCGCGCATGAGCTTGAGAGCTTAGGTAAAAGGTTATATGATGACCGAAAGGTTGGAAAACTCATAAGCTGCCTCATGCCTGAATGGGACGTAAAAGCTGCCGCTATGAGCGAGACGCTTGAAGAGAAAGGGTTCGACTACTACACTTTTCAAGAAAAAATTGAAGACATATGAGATGGAGATGAGCGAAACAAAGTACTGGCAGAACTTCAGGATTGAGCCTAAAACTAAAGAAAAGACCATCGCCTTGAAAGCAGAAAAATCACGACCATCAAAATCAGAGTCAGATTGTGAAGAATCAGATGAAGATATCGTATTGTTGACCAAACAATTCCGTAAGTATCTCATACACAAAAAATATGGTCGGTCTAAAGGAGGAAGAGAAAAAGAAAAAGATGAAGTAAGTTACAAATGCAAGAAGCCTGAACACATCCGCGCAAATTGTCTCTTCTCACAAGAAAGGAATAAAGACTACCATCCCTCAAACTCAGGATTCAGAAAGAATACACTAAAAGCTACATGGCTAGATTCAGACTCCAGTGGTGAAGAGCAAGAATACAACTATAACGCCCCGTAATTTTTAATACAATATTTTGAATTAATAAATAATTTTTAAATCAATTTATTTAATTATTTTGAATTTTTGTAAAGTTGACATTTTTACATGTGAAAATATTTTTGAAGTGCAAATTTCCAATTTTGAATTTCTGAATAAACTCTCCTATTTATAATCGAGTATATTCTAAAATTTGAGATTTTTCTGAGTAAAGAAACTATTTTTGTAAATACTTTGAAAGAAAAGGGTTTTTGCGCAAAATGTCATTTGGAGGCAAATTCCAATTGAAAATTTGGTTGGGCTATTTTGGTAAGCTAATTTTTACTGGAGAGAAATTGGGGGGAGATATTTTATCCCTCTAATTTGATTTGATTTGATTTGATTTTATTGAGTATATATATATATGCAATTTTGGGATTATTGGGGACTTTATTGTAAATATTTTTCTTATTAAGGATTTTTTTGAAAAATCTAATCTTTATTATTAGATAATAATACTAAATTTTCTGGATTTTTATGAATAATTTATGGCATTTTTGCAAATATTTCAAAGTGAATGGCCATTTTGCAAAATTGCCACTCACAAGCAAATTTTTAAAAATTTGAAATTTCTGGCAGCAGTGAAGGTCGGCCAGGTTGGGGAGTTAGGGGGGTTATATTTTTACTCTAATTTAATTTATTTGACCTAACTAATTGATTTGGAAGACCCAGTCATGCAAATATATATTTTTCTTAAGGGGTTTTTTTTGTAAACTCTTCGTAAAAATTCCCAAATAATCAGTCCGGCCTATAATAGCTACAACAATGGCTGCTCCCACTGTTGCGAACAAAAACCTTTCCTCTTTAATCACTTTTGGGAGTTGGAGCTTCGGATATCTCAATTTCACAAGGAGGAGGAGGAGTCTCTTTTCTTATTATTATTATCTTTCATTTGGTCTTCATTGAGGTGGGTAATCTTTCAACTCACTTGATGTGTTTCTTTTTCTTTTTCTCATGAACAATATAGAATCATGTTAGGGTTGGACTTTGTAAGATTATGATTATATTAGCATGAATATGATGTTTTGTTGATGAGATGATTGTACAGATGGATTGTTAGATAAAAATTGTCTATTAGTATGATAAAAATTTAATCTTGATGGCATGATACTCTTATTTTGATTCCCTTTGAATGATGAATATTTGGTGTATGAAAGGTCATGTTTTATTTGTGGAAATTCATTTGAACCCATGTATTATTGTGGATGATTAGAGTTTTCATACAATCTAAATATTCATGTTGATCTAAAATAAGTTGCTCTTGAATAGTGAAAATTTTCAATGCATGTGTCACTCCCCGCTTCCCAAAAAGGAATACGAAATACGAGTACGCGACACAAGTCAAGCAAATGGATTTCACCATTCATAAGCTGTAAGGATCTTTACAACATATACAAGAATAAACAAGAAATATGCAAGAGAAATAATCAACCATGCATGAATATCTGAATCAATATAGTCAACAAGATTACTTGAAAGCAAGAATACTGAATCTCAAATAATCAAGTCTGGAACAAAACACAAGCCTGGGACAAAAAAGCCCAATACAAATATCCATATAACAAATTACAATTATTCAAGATAAGCAACAAGAATAAATAAATGTAGCATGAATCCAGCCAACTAGAATCTTTGATCACCTATCCATCGAACAGCTGGTCATCAAAGTCTGCAATTTAACAAATTGCAGGAAAAAGAAAGAGAACAAAACACCCGTCAATGCAAGTTACGGGCCGCTTGTATTGCAGGAAACAAATACAGGAAACAAATAGACAAGAATAGAGTAACAGCGGAAGCAAGTATAGCACGGAAAGATGTAACAGCAAAATAGAGCAACTAAATATAAGTCAACAATAGAACTAGTAGCATGGCAAGGTAAATGGGTGCAAGTGGCATGTAACAAGTGTCAAGGGTATGTAAACGAGTAACAAGTAACAAGTGTCAAGTAATAAAGTATCATGTACAAGTAACAAGTAGCAAGTGTCAAGTGATCATGTTGTTTTCAAGTCTTGTATCTAACCCTATCTAGGTAGCACTTCATGTGTCCCAAATTTTTACCACATGGTTGCTACATTCAAACAAGTTACGTTTTAGAATTCATAGTGGATCTTAGAGGGCAGTGTAATCAGGGACAAGTATCAAGTAATCATGTATCAAGTATCATGTCTCAGGTATCAAGTGTCAAGTGTGCAAGTGTCAAGTAATCACGTGTCAAGTATCAAGTATCAAGTATCACGTAGGATCTATGGATCCCCTTCCAAGTATACGTTTCTGTATTTTTCACTATTAGATCTTTCCCTTTAACCCCGGCTTAGTTTCTTATTATTATTATTCAAGCAAGCATGGATGTGCACAAAAAAGTCAAGAAACTTCGTAAGATAACAAGGGACACGCACAAGTTAAATAAAGGACACAAACGGATGACAAATGACTCAAAATAGACTAAGACAACGAAAATTATAGTTCTGGATAGCAAGACAGTACTGCATCAAATCTGGGATTCCCGTTGCCACGGACATGCAAATCTGGATCCTTTAGAAAATCTAGAAAATAGACTCTCGGCCGAATCCAGCACATATATACAAGTCACATAATAATAAAAGAAACACAGTTCAAAACAGAATTATATACAGAAAACATGATCAGCCAGAAATCACAATATTGTATTCACAAGCATGAAAGTGGCATAAAAAATTACTGATTAAATCCAAGAAAAATCTGGGGTATTCCCTAGTATGTCTAGTATCAGCAACTATAATTTTATAATATTCCAACATATATAGTATAGTCAAATAAAATTAGAAAACAGCAAGATATAGCAAGTTTGTAAATCTAAAACTTTAGACACAACAGTACTAAAACAGAAATATATTACAAAGTATAACTCGAAGTCCAAATCCGTAAAAGGGTAGTAAAATAGATACAGCAGGCTACATTTTTTATTTACAAAGTTTTTATCAACAGTAACTAGAATTAGGTTGAAAACTTGGTTCTTTACTGAACAACATGAAATTTCTGGAAATATAGTAATTGTTTACAAGCATAGAATTGTTTATAAACTCCATCAAATAAATCTACAAAAATTTGGGGTTAATCCCAGTATAGTCTAGTCATATCTAGAAAAATACTAGGTCAAAATCTTATCTTTAACATCAGTATTAAAATAAATAACTCCACAGAATTCACATAAAATCGAATCTGAAATTTTATACACCTCTGTAGTAAAACAGTATTAACTTGCAACTCAAAAATCGAAACTGAGATCTATCAAAAATTATGGAAAATAGACAGCGAGATCTATGATTTATACTCACAAATTAGTTTGATTAACTGACCTCAACATGGTCTAAAATACTGAACAAAAAAACGGGGCAGCAGCAAAAACAATAATCTTTTCATGTATTAAGTCAAATAGTTCATATGCAACAAATCTATATTAAAACAAAACACAATGCATGGTATAATAGATGTCCAACAACATGGTATGGGGTATTTTACAAAGTTACAACGAGGTACTACGGCTAACACACCAAGCATGCAAGATTCATACAACATATCATGGATCATTGAACAACATACAAACATGTATCAAGAATGTAAATTATTTCTAAGTTATTTCATGTCGTGTGTGTAACAAGGACGACTATGGATGGACCAAGAAATAAAGACAAGATATAACAAGGGTTTTCATGAGAACTAATCTAGACACAAAAGCCACACTACAGGCGGTATTTAGTACTTGTATATACAACAAAAGAATACAAGTTATTTGCCTTGAAACTGACGATGGATTTGACAGGCAAGGAACGAGAATAACGGGAACGGAGCACGAACACAATAACAACGAGCGAGTGAACACGATCCATGCGTGCACACAATAGGAGAGGGGCGGCTGAACGAAGATGGCACACACGGCAAGACAACGGCAGGGCATTGGCTGATGCTACCGTCGTTGCTGTCTGTCACCAGAGGGGAGAAACAGTACGACATTGTGGCTGCTGTCTGCTGCTATTTACATTGCATCGGGAGGAGGATAAGAGAGGCAGAGGGCACGGGGGTCTGCCGGAGGGTGGAGGGAGAGGATCAGGATGCGCTTTGGTCGGCAGTCGGGGTAACACAACGACGGGGGTGTTTGTGGTCTGCAGTGGAAGGAGGACAGCACAGAGGAGGAAGGCCATGGTGGGAGGTTTGTAGTGAGGGGGATGGCTTGGAGGTCGGGGGTGGACATAGAGGATGAGGGAAAGAGGAGATCGGGAGGTAGGGAATGAGTATTAGCGGCTAGGGTTTTGAAGGGGATTAGGGTTAACAGTGGGTGTTAATATATAGGAGATGGGTTAGGGTTATATGGGGTAACGGGGTGAGGGTGGAAATGGGTAACGGGTGAGGGTATTGGATAGATCCAAAAAGAGTTATAAGGCTAAACAAGGTATAATTATATAAGAGATGAGAATAAGGGTTGAATGACAATAAATAGACCATGAAACAAATAGTAGAATTTAGCAAATTCAAACGGAGACGATAATTTGACAGAAATATTAAATCAGGAAAATATTCAAGGCCACAAATAGAATCAAAGGCAGGACAGATAACTTTATTGAGAGCGAAGATCGAATACACGGTTTAGAAGGAACAGAAGAATACAATGTGAAATAAATACTCAGAAAAAGAAAATACATCCAAAATACAAGAAAATGGAAAATAGGGGTTACAGCATGAAAGATCCAATTTTATTTGTAGAATCTGATCTAATAAACATATATGTTATTGTAGATGTATAGATCTATATGCATGATTTAAAAACCTATTTTGATGAATTAAAATATGAAAATTTTGTGGGTTATTCGCTGTTTTGAGATAAATTTATGATGAATTGAAAATTAGAGTTTTTATATGCAATTACATGTCAAACTAATAGAAGAAATTATGCAAGAAGTGGTGGAGGACCTAGGGTTGGGTTTTGGGGTTTAAACCTAGACCTAGGGTTGGTCGGCCTGGGGTGAACAGCAACTGAGGGTTGCACAGTGCCAACCCGAGCACTGTGCAAACCCGGGCTACTGTTGGCTCTCGGGTTGGGGTGTTTGGGCATGGATTTCGAGGAGTTTTGTGTGTGGGGATTGTGTGCTATGGTGGGGAAACACTAGTATACATATAGAAGTGCATATGTATGTATTTAATCTAATATTTATGTGAGATTCGATGGAGTTTTGGTTGAGTTTTGAAATTGTTAAATTTCAGTTTTTTACAAAAATCTAGTTTTAGTTTATTGACGATTTAGAGATTCAAATTTTGTGCGCATGGATTAAAAATTTGGTGACGTGATCTATGTTTATGAAATAAATATAAACTCAATTTTCCAGATTTTTATGTTCATTTTTGAATGGACTGCTCTTAAGGCGAAGAAGGTGTAACTTTCAAATTTATGGTAAAAGATAGTTTTCAGAATTTGTTGAATTTAACCCCTTTAATTTAATTTGTTTGAGTTCAGATTTTTATGGTGAGTTCCTTGATATGTGCTGGATTTAAATAAATTTTTCCAGAATTTAATATTGATTTTAGAGTGTACTGTTTTGAAGAACGAAATCATGTAACTTTCATATTTTGGTGAAATTCTAGTTTCAATTTTCGATATATTCAAGTAATGATTTGGGGGAAATAAATATATATTTTTGTAGATGAAATTCTCAGTTTTTAAGGGTTATATGCTTCAGTTTTGAAGGATAATTATTTTAAAATTTTAAGAGTTATTCTCAGTTTTAAAGAGGGTAAATTTCAGATTTTACGAATGAGATCCCATATATTTAAGAGCTTTGTTTTAGTTGAGATTGAATGAATTTATAGTTGAATTAATTGAACCTTAAGAATGAATGGAAAGTGAGATTCAAAAGGTTGAGTTTCAAGAATTTTCGTAAGTTGAATTTGTTTCCACATATGAAAGAATACTTTGTATTACCGAACCAAGTTGGTTGTGGTTTGAGACTAAGGTTATGTTGTGGACCCTAGGAAGTTAGTTGGGGATTCTTGGGTTGTGAGTACTAGAGGTTGGGCAGGACCCAGAATTATCGGTAGTGAATAAATTGATTGTGGGAATTGGCCAAGAAGGGTCAGTGCTCCTAGTTTTGTGGGTTTAAGTCCGGTAGGGTGGGGCTAGCTCTAGGTGGCTCAGGTTACTTATATGTATGCATAAGGACATGCACTAAATGGTGATATGATGAAACAAGAGCAAACGTGAGTTATGGACTCCAGAATGATCTACGGAGTGAGATAATCCCCAGCATTCTGGGACAATGGATGAAATAGGCCACAGAATGATGCATGAAGTGGGATTGATCTTCAGTATTCCGGAACAAGAGCGATGCTCATGGGATATTTGAGCAATGAGGGTTCCAGAATGACCTACGGAGTGAGACAGTTCCAGTAATCCAGGACGATGGATGAGAGGCCACAGAATGATCCATGGAGTGGGATTGGTCTCCAGTATTCCAAGGGCGAGAGCCAATACTTGAAAAATGTCTAAATCTCGTAGTAGTCATGGTAGTAGGTTGCATAATGAGGGATTGAACCCTATAAAGTGGAGAACGGTAAGGGCTTGCACCAGACCTATGTAGAATGGGATGCATAGAATCCGACAAGTATGCATTAGAAATGTAACCCCTGTTCCCACCAATATGTATTTTCTGTGTATTTTCGAAACTTCGATTCTTTGTAAATTATTTTCCGCTTTTTTATTCTTTTTGTTGAAATTTATTGCTGGATCTCCTATTAATGTCTATTCTAATCAATAATTTTTATTTGTAGCTATTTTCCAATGATTTTTATATTGTAATACAAATACTATTCTATTCTATCGGTTAACCTGAGTTTCTTATTTGACTAATTGCTTATACCAAGTTCAATTTTATTATTTGATTATTTATAAGTTTTTTAACCGAATCCTATTGTTGTTGTTGTTATTATTATTATTATTATTATTATTATTATTATTATTATTATTATTACTATTATTATTATTATTATTATTATTTCTGTTATTATTATTATTATTATTATCATTAAATTTATTGTAAGTTGTTTAACCGAACCCTTGCCTTCTCTTCCATCCACCGAACAGCCGTCGCCTGCGCTGTTCCGACCACCGTCGACGCTTGTACTGTTGCAGCCGCTTGTGTTGCTGCTGTCTTGATTGTACGTGCACCGCATGTATAGTTGCTGCCTCTTTGTGTACGTGTTGTGGTTGTACGTAACTCGCACCTGCTTCGTTGCCCGGTATCCTAGTCCCGTTATTCTAATTTTTATCGGAATCATCATCTCGTAAGGCAAGTATCTTGTACGAATTCTTTTGTTTTTCCGGACAAGCATTTATTTTTGAAATACCGCAAGTAGATTCTTCGTTGTGACTCATTCTTCATGTTTTATCCATTGATGATCTTGACCCTACCCGTTTGATTTGTCTCTGTTATTCCGTATTCGTAAAAGATCATAAATATCAAATTGCATATTTCTGCCCTGCTGTTTGTTCTGACTTGTAATCATATTTTAACCCAATTACATTTGGAATCTGTTAGAACTTTATAAATAAAAGTTTTAGCCCCACGAGTCTAGTTTCCAGAACTTTTGATGGATCTAAAATCCGATGTGTAGATTGCCAGATATGCTGTTTTTAGTGCTGTGACGTTTTCAATTCCAGATTGCTATTTTGAAGTATATTTTCTCGATTGACTAATTTAAATATCATGTTAAAGTGTAATTAATACCTAATATTTTCCAGTATGTTACTTAACCAGATTAAGAACCTGATTATAAATTTTATACAATTTTTAAATGAATTTTTAATTGTTTTATGAATATAAGAATTGTACCCTAAGTTTCTGCCTGAACATAAAATCTGTAATGAATAAAAATTTGAACCAAATTTCTATGATTTTTATATATTATGTGTATATACGCTGGAACCGGCAGAGAGTGTAGTTTCTAGAACTTCTAACGGATCCAAATTTGTTTTTCTATAGCAGCGGGAATTCCAGTTTTGGTGCATCAACGTCCTGCTGTCCAGAATTGGAGTTCTTGTTGTTTCAATATTTATAAGTTTGTTTATAGCACCCGAACATGTTTTTCGCCCAGTCTGAACCTGTTTTCTATCCTTGTCATGTTTACCTATCCCTGATTGTGCACATTCATGTCTGTGTTGGTAAAAAGAATAAATAATCAAGCCGGGGTTAAGAGAAAGATCTAGTAGTGGACAATATAGGAAAGTGTACTCGGTGGGGGCCCGTGTTTCCTACCTATTGCATGAATACATGATTACGTGATTCATGGGTCTGTTTATCTATTTATTCATGATTGCATTCTTCCCCATAGGAAGGTGTACTCGGAAGGGGGCCCGTAGGTCCCACCTGTTGCATGAATACATGATTACATGATTCATGGGTCCGTTTATCTGTTTATATGATGCCTGAGTACATAGCCCTATAGAATCCACCACGAAGTCTAAACGCAACTTGTTTGTATGCAGCAACCATGTGGTATGGGACTAATGGGTGATGTATTAGTTAGGATCAAATAAAAGACTCAAGAATAATATGTTTCACTCATATGTTCCTGTCACCTGTTATCTGTTACCTAATATCTGTTACAAGCACTAAAACAAAAATGCCATTTGATAGCATTTTGTAAATGCTATCAAAGACCTACGACAGCGTTTTGCAAACGCTGTCGTTGCCCCCACCGTAGAAAGTCCGTAGCGTTTCGGAGAAACGCTATCGAATTTATAGCGTTTTCGAAATGCTATAAGTTTGATAGCGTTTTGTAGAAATGCTATCCTAATTATAGCGTTTCAAAAACGCTATAAATACTATAGCGTTTCGAAACGCTATAAATTCGATAGAGTTTCCAAGAAACGCTACCGTTTTTAAGAGTAGTGTTTTTTTTACAGCGTTTTAAAAACGCTATTTCTTTTGACCTGTATGCCAAAAAAATCTACAGATGCATATAAAAGTTTTGAAAATTCTCCGGATGCATATATATAAAACATCAATAACACCATTCAACCTGTACATGTTTTGAAAAGTCGTGTACACGTATATCAAAATCTAACATCATAAAACAATTCCGTACAATGAACTTGAATCCGTACAATAAACAAATAAAAATATACATCTAATAAACTTAAAACTGGCGACAAAAAGTTCTTGAGTGACTAACATCAAAACAATTCGCATTCTTCGTTTCATTCACAACATCTCCAACCTGCAAATGGAGATGAAAAAATGTCGAAGTGTGATTAATAATTGAAAAAGAAGTCTTAGATCAATGCACTGCTATAGTAATAAGATTACAAACAAGAGCTTCTAAATGGAGCAAACACAAAAAACAATTTTGTATAAATCAGAGTCATGCAAGTCCCTCAAAAGTCCAGGTTCATTCAGGAGGTAGATCAAGGCCTTCTCTATTATGTCAGCTATCAGCTATAAAAGGTCAGATACTCATTTTTCGAAAGTGCACTTTGACACTTCCTATTTTACTGTAGTAATATTTATCTGTCTGTGCTTTGTATTACATCTCTTTATGTCAAAAGTGTGTACAGGTTCATGCTCTTCAACCATGAAAGTGTACTTAATATGCTGACATGCATCAACAATTTATTTGAAGTTAGTATATTCATGTGGGAGATAATTAAAGATTTCCTTTTGATCAATTCTCCTACATATGTACTTTATGTTTGTTTTAGGTAAATTTCCTGGCCATAAAAGGTCTCCTTTTTAACCACTTAGACCTTTAATACCTATCTACGTGAAAATGTGTCCAATAAGCCCCTAAAAATTGAGCTGTTTTGAAATGAACTATTTAAATGGAAGATAAGGCGTTCCATTTGGAAATGAACTACTATTTTGTTTCTATCTAAATCTTACTACTATGTGTATAAATAAACTGTTTCTACGGAAGTTGAGCTGATGCATCATGTAATATATATGTGTGTCATAAGCAAGTGAATTGACAGAAAGAATTAACAGTAATGAATGTTGAGGAGATTGGCACATTAATCAAATGAGAGCTATAACAATGTTGATAAACTGATACATTCAGGACTAGGGATGACAAGATTAAGTGGCAACACCAAGGGCGAATAACATTTGGATACTAGACATTTGAGGCACGTCATAAATGATGTTTTTAAAGGTAAACAAAATAGTGTAAACTCGGGAACCCTTTTGAGAAAAATACATAACAAGGAATGATCTCTTTGCCGCAAAAACATGTATCTCTTTCATTGATTGCACCTAGATTATCAGTAATCTGGTTATATTTATCACTTTTACTTCATAACTAGTGCACATATCATGGTTTAGTTTATCATTTTGATATTATTTTAGTAATGAAAGGTTAAGTTTTGGTTTACTAATGAAAACAGATTATTACATCTGATACATTTACCATTTAAAAAAATTCCATTCAAGAGCAAAAATCTAATTTCAGCCAAATAAAATATAAGAAGATAAATTAAGCATACCTGCGACAGTGTATCATACCTTCTCTGAAAGACTATTTAACATGTAGTTAACTCCTTTGTGATTGTGATGCCTCTCCACAGTTCTTTATGGAGTTGGGTCATAACATCTAGAAAAAAAATAGTGAATAAGTGTAACAATTAAGGAAAATCAAGAATAACATGAACAAGCTATGACCAAACAACAAGACAAAATATGCATATGTAACTGAATATAAGGAACCTGAGTAAGAAAATTATTAACAATTTTCTGCCGACTAGTTTGCATGCCACTACGAAATTTCGCAGATGTGAGATTCTAAGGGGAGGGATGAAAGATTACCTGACACCAATGGGAGCAATGCCTCTTCACGTGAATCCCATCTTTGAAATAGGACCGGTTGAGCCTCGCTTCTCAGAGTGGCTAGTCTTCGAGGGCATCAGCGTTAACGAGTCTGGTCGGCATCGCTATCTTGATGCCAGTGTTGCATACAAGCGTGCCATCCTCAATGCCATCCATTATCTCTCAAAATTTGGTTATTCCAAAGAACATGTACTGTATCAGTCAACCACTTCAATTGTTCATTTGGAATTAAAATTTATAGAATAAATTTGAAATTTTACTAGGTATACCTCTTACTTTCATGCTGCCCATGCGAGGGGAGGCTTTCGGGCATTGTGGATTCTCCAAACGATGTTGCTACTCTTTCTGTTCCAACTGCAATTTTTTATCTGGTTGCATCTATTATCAACTTCGTTTCATTACTTTCCCTGTGTTTCTGAACTTTGTGTACTTCTTTCTCATTGGGGATGAAGGATGTACGACCAAGATCAACAAGAAGAGTACCTGTGGGACCGTGGGTGGTAAAGCAGACACCAGACGTATTAAGGTGCACATATGATGGAGATCTACCCATCACACAGAACCCAGAAGGAGCTGATACGATTTAGTAGTCGGCAATCTACATAGGGATTAAATCGAAGTCAGTAATCGACATAGGGATTGGAATCCAAACTAAATAATCATATATAAAATATATTCTTATGTATATATTTCTCTACTTGGGTTTGAACACTGCATTCTGAAGAACCACTACTATATCAATGTTATAATGTTATGAACTGATAAAACGTTGTCAACTACAGGGAAAACAGTTAATCCATTAGAATATGACCTAATCCAAATTGATCCCTTCTTCACAAAATGAAAGCACAGAAAATAAAACGATGTTGTATGAACCAATGCTCCGATATAGCTATGAATATATTAAATTCACAATACAATTATCTTGTCAAGCAACATCTCAAATGTTATAAAGACAAAGAAATTCTTCTCCGACTAGTTTTCCACTTTGAGGAATTAAACCATGCAGGAATCCCCAGTGCAGACTATGATACTATTAAACAGTTCATCCGATATCAAATTCAGCAGATCTTGCACTATTTTATTTCTATAAATAATGGACAAGCTAACCTTCTGATAGTACTGCTTCATTGTTGTCTGCTACTCAGAAGTTGGAGCAATTAGAGGCTTGGGCAACGCGTATCCACCAAGGACTATTAAAGCAATGCAATTCTTTAGATTCTTTGACAAAGATGTTTGAAATTACTTGGTACTTCAAAAAATTTATATTACTTTAATGTTTCAAACAATTTCTAATATGCAAGGAACTCTAACAATATATACCATTCTTTTATCTATAAGCACCAGAACATGGGCATTAAACAAAATACACATGTACACTACCAATTATGTTGCATGTCAAAATTTACATACTTTCCTTTGTTCCCTTCGCTTATTGTTGATTTATTCTGTCACTTCCATAAAATATATGAAGTCGAATTATCAGTATACTGACTTTCTTACATTATCTTCTGTTTTTGCCTCAATTAGAAAAGAAGAAGTCCCGATCCATCCTTTTAGGCTAATACTGTAATTGCAGTTGCAATAAGAAAATTAAGAATAAGATGGATCCTACTACAGCAGGCTCCACATGCTCAACAATCTTACGCCTATCATCATTTCTTTAGCTTGCAGTCCCTATCCACCTATTCAATTTGAAGCTCACAATAATCTAGTCAGTTTACCATCACTTACTTCCGGTAACATGAACACAACCGATCATCCTCAGATTGTTTCTGTTTCGAGTACCTTGTATCCAACCTTATTAACAGTTCACCTTAACTATTTAAAATTTACATGAACATTAACAAGCAAATTGATCTCTTCCATATACTGCTCCTTGCAAGTCTACTTTTCATACTCCGACGAAGAACCACAATGTATAACTCTCTCCTATATAGAAATTCTCACACAAGCCTAGTCTCTTAGTCCTACAACAGTGAGGCAGCAATTTCCACAATAAGGATTTTCAAATTCGAAGATCTTCAGTTCTGTTATCAAGATTGTAGCTTTATCCTTTAGCTACAAGTTTTATTAAGTTGCTCAAATCCTCTAAATGATCTAACAGTATGAAGTAAGTTCCTTCTACATTGAAGGGAAAACGTGGTTTCACCGTCCTAGCCTAAATTCTACGCACCCACCAGTCATTTGCAATATCATTGATAACTTCAAGAAACAGTAAAGAAACAGATATAGACAAACTTTTGCGGAGATTATAAGACATAAACCCCTAAACCGAAAAGGAACGTACCCAGAGATTACATACATACCTTGCTTGGTTGCTTCTGAAGCGAATTTTTTTCCTGAAATAAAAACAAAGCAAATTGGGGTAGTCATTAAATCAAACAATTAGAAGGTAAAAATTAAACGGCATCTGTGTAATTGAAGGGATCGGAAGGTTGGAAGGGGGAAAGGATTCAAGTAATACTATAATATATGAGATGAAATAAATCAAATATAGCATATTAGATTGATAGAAAAAAAAACAAAAAAAAAAGATTAATTCAACCAAAAAGGAACCCTAACATCGATCGATTCAGCAAAGAAAATTACATGGAGTCGGCTATCGTGGGAGATAGCGGGGAGGAGAAGAGGGCGTTCGTAACCGTGAGAGGGCGTTGGGCGACGACGGTTTAGGCTTCGGGGGGGGGGGAGGGGAAGTGGGTTGCGCGACGATGGGTTGGGGCTTCAGGAGGTGTGGAGGAGGGGAGATTTGGAATAGAGTTCATGAAATAGGGAATGGGGGAGGGGCTTTTGATTTGGAACGGGGGAGAATGTGAAGAGTTTTGATGGATTTGGATTTCTTTACTTCCATTTTTTTTGTTGCCCCTATCTATTCTATTTGTTACGGATATAATAGCATTTCTAAAATGTCGTAAATATTACAGCATTTTAAAAACTCTATCGTAGCTAAGAGTAAATTTCAAAATTAATCAAAGACAACATTTTCTTCAGAAATGCTATTATTGATCACTTTCAACAGCATTAACACTTAAATGCTATAATAAATCCGCTGTAGAAAGCCCTATATGTTGTAGTGAAGTTTACCTGTTATCTGTTACTTGACATCTATTACATGTTTACCTGTTATCTGTTATCCAATTCTGTTATCTGATCATGTTTACTTGCTTATTAGTTTATTTGGCTCTATTCATCTGTTACATGCCTGTCATGCTATGTTCTGCACTCTTGGTTCTGTTTCCTGCTCTGTACTCTTAGTTACCTTGTTCATGTACCATTTTTTGCTTGTACTACTTGCGGTCCGTAACTTGCACTAACGGGAAGATTATTTTTCTGTTTCTCTCCTTCTTTCAAATGATAAATGTACAGATTTTGGAGACGATTTACCTACAGGAGTAAGCGATCAAGTGTTCTAAGCTTTTATCTGTGATCTTTTATGCTTTAGTTATTTCTGCATCAAGTTTATTAGTTCTTTTGTTTCTACTTGATACTTTGTAATTGGGCTTGTTTGACCCGAAGTTTATTGTTTTGTTTTGCCAGATCTTGTTTTATTTGAGGATTATGTATTTGATTTCAAATAATTATTTTGATTATGAGATTTGTTTCATGCATGTGTGGTTGTATCTTTCTGTTTACTGTTGTATTAATCCTTACAGCTTATGAATGATGAAAATTATTCACCGGGCTTTGTCACGTACTCTTATTTCGTATTCGTTTGGGAAGCGGGGCGTGACAAGAAATCACGTGTGCATTGAGTTTACTTGAACATTGTTTTAATGCATTTCTCTTTTGTTTTTGCTTTTTTTTGGACACACACTTTCTTAGTATAGTTTAACTTATTCTTATTGAATCTTTCATCTTTATTTTCAGTTCATGTTATGTGGGAAGTTTGTGATTGTGAAACTTTGGAAGGTTGCTATTACTATAGTGTTGCGTCAGTTGCCTTTAACTGACGTCCCCATTCTTCAGTTATTTTGCAGGATTTGCAAGTGAGTTGCCCAAGTAAAGTAGAAGCTTGGATTTGAAATGATTAAAGTAGTGTTGGGTTGTGTTGTAATAAATGTAATTAATTTTCCGCTTTGCAAATGTAAGAAAGAACTGATGTAATAAAAAAATTTTATTTTTTCCTAGTATTTAATACTGTGTTTGACATTGAAGTTGATTCTGAAAATTGTGCCACTTATTTCTAATTTTATTCATTGGAAATTCGGGGCGCTAAAACAATGATTTTGGATTCATGGCTCTTGGAGATGGTGAGGTGCAATCACCACTTCAAGAAGAGATAATCGAAGAACCCACCTATGATGATTTAGTTGACATGTGTAATGGCTTAAAAGACTATGCAAAAAAATTAAGCCGTAAGTTGAGACAATAGAAGAAAATGTCTAATGAATCACATGGCTCTTGCATTGCTAAAAATCAAAAGTTGAAAAATAAAAAATCCTTGAATTTTTGGTGATTTAATAAACATTATTCTGAAATTTACCTTTTTACACGTGCAAAACACGTGAAAATAATTTATTGGAAGTTAAAAGTCAAAAATTATTTTGGGAAACCCCATTATTTATTATTAGATATTATCGGTAAAGTTTTTGGATTTTTCTGATAATTATTGGACCTATTTGCAAATATTACAAAAAGATGGACTTTTGTGTAAAATTACCACTTGGAGTGAAAACTCCAGATTTTTAAATTTTTGGGATGGGATTGATGCCTAGTCAACTCAGAGGTAAAGATTTCACTTTTGTTTTAATAAATTTGGTTTATTTTGCAAGTTTTGATAAAGAATGGTCTCTTTGCAAAATTTCCACTTAGAGGGGCAAAAGTGCAATTTCGTCTTTCTGGGTTTTCAAAACAGTGCTGGGCACTATTAGGGTATTTGTTTTTGTTTTTTAAATCTCAATTAAGTTTGTTTTATTTAACTTCCAAGTATAAGGATCTATATATGTGAAGGTATATTTAAAAGAGGTATTTTACAAATCTATTCAAATCCTAATTACTTGGATTTCCGGCCTATAAAGGGTGGGGTGCAGCCGTTTCTTTGCTGCACAAAACAAAGGGATTTATTATTATTATTTTCTTGGAGTTTTAAAGTGAGGATCTTGGTTTTCTTGCGAAAGGATGGATTTTTCTTATTTCTTTATTATCTTCGGTTGATTCTTCAATAAGGTGAGTGACATTTGTTTGATTTTCTTTTGTTCTAAGCATGTTGTGTGTGATGATTTATCTATTAGAAAGTATGTTAGATGATGGTATGAAGATATAACGAATTTTGATGAATATATGAATTAAAAATTGAATCTTTTCATGAAACTATACTATTGATGACCAAAACCCAAATTTGATGTCTTAAGATTGTTAAAGAACCTAATAGATATCATGAGTAGGTTGTTTTCTTTCGTGAAATTCATGATTTGAACATATGTGTTGAGTTGTATGATGATTATTGTAAAAAGTGAACAAAACCCTAACCTCACTGTTCATTGTGCAAACATACACTCTGTATTGATATTTTTATGTGCAAACTTGATTATATACACGTTGTAATTGCATATTGTCCATGGGTAACTGATGTTAACAATTGTATGGGTTACAATAAGGGTTTTGATTCAAAATAAATCAAGTTTCGATGTATTGAAGAGGGGTTAACTTTCGGGTCTGTTGATGAACAACCGAGGTTTGATTTTTTTGTGAAATTGATGAAGGTTTGAGGTGGATCTTAATTTGTTTCGTACTGAGTTGAATTTAGACATTATACTACATATATATATTGGATTCTTAAGGGTTAACTAATAGACAAATACACTCTTATACACTTTCACATTATATATATATATATATATATATATATATATATATATATATACATACTGTTTGAAGATTTTATAAATTTTAATGGGATTTTGATTGGATTTCAAGTGTGTTGATTCTGAGATGAGTTTAAACTTTCTACTACTCTTATTTGATGTATTTTGTTGTTTAAACTGATGCTTAATTACCCTATGCATATATATATGGCTAAATATAAAAAAAGTACACGAAGTTTTTGGGCCAGTTTAAAAAAAGTACACTAAGGTTTTTTTGTTTAAAAAAAGGACACAATGTTTATAAAAAACTCCACTGGGTTAGTTAGGGTAGGATTTAAAAAAACCACTTTCATCTTTCATTTGTGTTTAAGAAAACCACATTCATCTTTTATTTGTGTTTAAAAAAACATCACTTAACTAATCAGATGTTTAAATAAACCCCCCCGAACCAACCCTAACCCTAACCTTAACCCTAACCCTAACCCTAAACCTAACCTAGATCCTAACTAACCCAGTGGAGTTTTTTTAAACATTGTGTCCTTTTTTAAACAAAAAAAAAATCTTAGTGTACTTTTTTTAAACTGGCTCAAAACTTTGTGTACTTTTTTTATATTTAGCCTATATATATATATACTACTTTGTTGATTTTGAAGGATTTTTGTGAAAAATTTCTATTTTTAGATCTTGATATGTTTTGATGTGTTTTAATAACTTCTATATGTTATACTAGATATGTTTGATCATCTCAGGAAATTTAATTTTGATTTTACAAGGATTTTAATCGAGTATCATACCAAAACATGCACAAAGAGCCTGATCGACTGTATAGCAGGTCACGGTCGACCGTCACGCTGCTATATTGGGGATTTCTAATTGACAGTCGACTGCCCTTGTAACGCCCCGAATTTCAAATAAGGATAAATTCGAGATTTCACAGGATCTTTACTTCACTTCGTACAATTTTACAAGGAATTTAAAACTTTTTATTCACAATACATCAGAGTTCCTTTACACTTGGTTTTTACACAGCGGACGACTAAAAGATTACAACAATGAAATACAACTTGTATAACTTTAACATCATTTGCAACATCTTTAACTTCTAAACAACAACAACATATCACTTTATAGCTTCATGAATGGTCCTTTACCTGCATGTTAATCTGTGGGCTCGTCAGTTACTTACAACTGACGAAATGTTATACACGGCTATCCTCTCTATGCCGGGAATAGTATAACGATCTCATACTTTAACAAATCACAAAAAGACTGAATGAACAAGTAAAGTGGCAAGAGTGATTATTCTAAACATAAGTGTATGTCATGTCTTAATGCCTAATGCACACCATTCTAAACTAGGATGACACTAATGCACACTTGTTCGGATTCTATGCATCCCATACTACATAGGTCCGAGGGCAAGCGCCTACGTTCTTCACAATACAGGGCTCGATCCCTCGCCATGAAAACTACCCGGTAGCAAAACAAAGTTCAGACTATTCCACGAATGTGAATCCCAGCCTTGGAGTCCACCGCCGGCTATTATAAAAGATTCCACATCGTGCGAACCGTCCCGTATGTGACCCTCTAGCCCAGTATATATATATATACATTGGAGACGGTAAACACAAAAATCCATCCGTCCGACTACTCAAGATCTTGGAGTCCACCGCCAACTCGTCCTCATAGTCCCAGATTAAAATATAATAATCCGTCTCCCACAGGGCAACCTCGGTCCACCAACTGGGTCTATAGTCTTGGAGTCCACCGCCGACTATATAGAGCACCCCACTTACGTTTCCCTAAGTTTACTACATCTTCACTTATGTGCCTAAATTTTCCTAAGTTCAAGACATGAATAATTTCCATTCAAAGAATTAGTTTTACCTCCTACCGGACTTAATCAACAAATACGAGATGGCTCCTTAGCCATATCTCCAAGTCATTTCTCAAATCCTTTCTTTCAATAATGCCTGATACCGAGGTCTTACTAACTCTAAATCATAAATTTTCATGTACAAGAAACATGGGTACATATACCCTTTAATAATCATGTCTTAAACATAAATATTCTTATCTTCAACTTATTCACAAAATAAACATAGTCTCCACACTATTCATGATCTATTCATCCGTTCACATTCTTTATAAGCAAAAGAATAATTTCTTTTAAGAACACAATTTCATCACATGAGATTTCAGAATAAATCCAAGCCATTATAATGTCTCACTTCACTTTAGAATATTCTTCGAACAAATAAGAGTAAAGTTCTCTTCAAGAAAAAAAAATCACTTCACAAAATAATACTTTACTCTTCTTAATAAAAGAAAGATCTATAATAGATTTTTAAGTTCACATTATTAATCTTTCTATCTTAATTGTATTTCAAATACAGAGAGATTCTACAATTCTGTTTAATAAACTCCATTTTATTTTGTAGAATTTCTATCATTTTCTCCAAATTTTATCCCCAAAAAAAAGTTCTTTCAAAAATATTAAAGATCCATAAAAAAATTTCCAAAAAAAAAAACAATCAAATTTCTTAAATACCCAAAAGAGACAAAAGTGGGCCGCTGGGTTTCGAACCCATGCCCACACGTCAACTAGTAAACAACCCAAAGTCCAACAACAACCACAAAAGTCCAGGTGGACTTATTGTTTTATTTCCACACTAAAGATCTTGTATACCAAGTCTTGTATGTCAAATTGTTTAAAAAAAAATACAAAAAGATCTTGTTGCCTATGGGATTCGAAACAGGCCAGGCAGAGAGACAGCACAGTGCCCAACCAATAGGCCAGACGCGCCCAGCTGTATAGATTCGTTCCGTGGGTTTTTGTCCCAACTCATTATTTTCATCGAACCTAATTTCTCATTTGATCCAATCTTCTCATTAATCTACAAATAATTTATCTAAACTGAAATTTCCTCACTAACAGAAACTTATGGATTAGAAAATTTTATATTTGATGATAGATTCAAATTTCAAAGTCATTTCTTCTCTTTTGTTACAAGAATTCATTTTAATCAAACTAGAAATTTTGTATTCTCTTACACAAATTTTAATAAAATATGTATACCCATATTTTACATCACCAAAACTCCATTTTTAATTACAAAGAAAATCTCTCCAAACATTTTCACAATTTCTAGTTTCTACACTTGTACATTAACATACAAACTACAATTTCTCCTTACTTTTTGTTCTTATTTACAAGCAACATGACAATACTTTGTTTCTCAATCAATAATAATACTTCTACAATTTATCATACATAAAAACATGAAATGCAATCCCTACAATTAGAAAGTATATGATCACCCATAAACAAAATTTTAATCCATTTGTCAATATAGCATGATTCACTATTAGTCTCACCACATTCATAGTATAGTTATTCTATTTTATCACCTCAAAACTACTCATTCATTTTTATTAACATGCACATTCTAAAAATTAGAAAGTAGGAGAACACCCACCTTATTGAAGCTTGAACGATTGAAAGGAAGAACACCACTTCTAGCTTCAAGGGCTCCTAGCTCTTCTCCTCCTAGTAATGGCCTCCAAGCACAAAACTCTCTTCTCTCTTCCTTTTTCTTTTTCTTTTCTTTTCTTTCTATTACTTTGATTCTATTTTTTGATGTGTGAAATGAAAAGGGGTATGGTGCTATTTATAGGATATGTGGAGGGTTCAATGTGCAAAATTACACACCTAATAAATTACTAAATTTAATTTTCCAACCTCTCATTTTCTTAACTTCCAAAACTCCCAACTTTTCAAGTTCTCCACCTCTTCAATACCTAACCCCCAAAACCTCTTCTAATTCTCAACTCCCCTTGCACAGCCGAAATACTCCTCACCCCGGGTGCACACAGCACGCTTCGGCAGGTGGCCCCCTTCACACAATGCCACGTCAAGGCATAGGTTGACTAAGTCAACCTCCACATTCAAACAGCACATATCTGTGCTATTAGTCCCGTGGGCCCACCTTTCATTTATTTCAGACACATTATATATTACCAAACTAGCCACTTTATATTTCAACAGCCCACTCTAAATCATAAACTTATATATACATTCTTACTAATCAGTGTAACCATATAATTCCTTTTAACATACACATATATATCAACTGTATTTACTATCACTATATTATTAAAAATCACGGTGTTACACATACTCCGAAATTTATTTTGAAAATAAATATTTCCAAATACGTTTACCGAAAACACATGCGTCGCACGTAAAATATCAAAATGCAAAAAAATAATTTTATTGATGAAAAATTATTAAATATAATCGAAAACAATATAACCAAAATTATATTTACTAATTTATATATATTTCATGATGAAATCACTACACGTAGAAAGCACGTAGAATACAAATATCGAAATATTATATTTTTGTTGACTCAAAATAGGGAAAAATCAATACTGAAAATATATAAATAGTCGGTAATCAAAATACGGGATGAAAACACGTTACAAAATACACGTGCGTAACACACGAGGGCAAAATTGTAATTCCAATTTTGCGGGGTGTTACAGCCCTTCATGTACAGTCAACCGTCAGTTGCTCTTTTGGCTGATTTGCTGAATTTTCTTCGTTTCTTTTAAATGATTATTTTCTCGATATTATGTATTATTACTCTACCGTTTTAGATGATGTTTTTACTATAGATTACATTTTTCTTTCGGAGAGAAATATTTTATTTATAATAGAGTTTTAAATGTATTCTTATGAACTTATTAAGTAAGTTATATGTGTTTTCAAACGAATTGATGTTTTGGTGATATTCTACAACTTAAAAATATGATTTTCTGTTATTTAATAGATTTAATATTTTATTTGAATTCTGGAATTTTATGAGTACATTATATAGATTTGGATTTTTGTTGGTTTAAGAAGTTTTTTTTCATATAATTGTTTTGATGATGGATTTGCGAGTTTTATTGAAAGTTTTGGTATTGATGGTTGAGTTATGAGTCTTTAGAGTTTGAGTGGGGCCTTAGCTACCGGCGGTTGAGATTTTGGTTGTTCTGTTGATTTAAGCTCGGTAGGGTACACCAACTCTAAGGAATTCGCAATCTAATAAATAATTAATTAACTTAACAAGATAAGGACATGCACTAGATGGTGATATAATGAAATGAGAGCAAACATGAGTTATTGTCACGCCCCGCTTTCCAAAAAGAATACGGAATACGGATACGAGACAAAAGCCCAGCGAATGATTTTAATCATCCATAAGCTGTTCAAGAATCATTACAACATCTTACGAAATAATCAGAGTCGGAAACAAAAGTATCAACCAACATGCACATATAAACCAAAATACCAAAAAAAAATACTTGTAACCAAATACATTAATATCAAATAGTCCTGATTTGAATAAAACAAATATCCTGGGTCAAATTGCCCAAATACAAGAAATACAAGTAACAGATACAATGTTCACAGTGAGCAACAGGAAATAAATGAAGATAGCAAAAGCTCCAGCCAACTAGAACTTTAGATCACACTCTCCATCGGGCAGCTGACCATCCTGATCTGCAATTAGTGAATTTACAGGAGAAGGAAAAAGAAAACAAGTACCCGTCAATTGTAAGTTACAGGCCACTTATAATGTAGGATACAAGTACATGGAAAAACTAACTTGCAACATGGTATAAGCATGATGTCAAAATAAACAACTAGCATGGCAAAGTGAACAAGTGTAAATGGCATGAATCATGTGTCAAGTAATCAAGTAAACAGGTAAACATGTTTATAACAGGTATCAGGTAACAGGTATACAGGTAAACAGGTAATCATGTAACATGTATCAAGTATCAAATCTCATGTTTCATGTTGTCAAGTATCAAGTGGGCATTATCATGTTCAAGTAATCAAGTATCAGGAATCAGGTAGCATGCACAGGTAATCATGTAACAGGTAATCAGGTATACAGGTAAACAGGTGAACATGTATCAGGCAAGCATGTATCAGGTATTATGTCATGTCAAGTCTTGTATTTATTACTATCTAGGTAGCACTTCATGCATCCATCCTTTTACTACATGGTTGCTACAGTCACAGCAATTTTGTTTTAGATTTCATAGTGGACCATAGAGGGCAGTGTACTTATGGATCAGAACAGAAACAGGAAATAGGTTCATGAATCAAAATAGGTACACGAATCATCGATTCATACATCAATAGGTTCATGAATCAACAGGTACACGACCAACAGGTCCGTGCATCAACAAGTAACGGGTACACGACCAACAGGTCCGTGCATCAACAAGTAACGGGTACATGAACCAACAGGTCCATACATCAACAGGTTCATGTATCAACATGAATCAAAATGGGAAATACGGCCCCCCTTCCGAGTACACATTTCTGAATTATCCACTATTAGATCTTTCCATTAAACCCCAGCTTGATTATTTATTATTAATGTCAAACAAGCATGTAGGTGTGTCACGAACAGAGCAAGAATAACTTAGCATGATCATGTAACAGGTTCAGGGTGCAAGATAAACAAGTACAGGTACAGGATAACACATAACAGGGTAAAACAACTAGTTTTCTAATTCGGGACGGCAAGATAGTTTTGAAAACAGTGATTCCCGCTACTTCAAACATCCAAATCTGGATCCGTCGAAGGATCTGGAAAATAGACTTCCACACGAATGCAGTGAATATAAATAAGTCATATAGTAATTCACAACATCATAACTCAAAACAGGTTTGAAAATAGAAAACATGTTTAGTTAGAAATCAGGAAAACGAATTCTCAGTGAGGAAAACCACATCAAAACCTCTCAAATAAATTCAGGAAAAATCTGCGGTATTCCCTTATATGTCTAGCAAGATATAAAATTTCATAATATTCCAGTAAAATTAGTTTAGTCAAAAAAAATAAGAACACATCAAGAAATGGTACTTTAGCAATCTGAAATTCCCAACACTGCTATACGAAAACTGAAGTCAAGCCGTGAAACAAAAACCAAATCCGCCAAAGGGAGGTGAAAATAGATATAATAAACTAACTTTCATATTTCACAAACATTTTCCATTCAGTAAACGGAATCAGGGTGAAAACACGATTCTATTCAGAACAGCGAGCAAAATACAGCAAGTATAGTTTTCATAAACGAGCATGAAACGGCACATAAAACTCATCAATAAAATCTACCAAAATTCTGGGTAATCCCTAGATAAGTATAGAAATACTGACCAAAGTTTCAAATCAAAATATTATGTGTAGCACAAGTATCAAATTCATTTAGTTATCAAAATCAACAGGAAACGAAATCTGGAAAAGATCGACACATCTGCAGTAAATCAGTCATATCTCACATATACGAAAACGAAATCAAGCAAGGTAAAAGGGGTTGGAAAATAGTCGAATTTCTCTAAAACTCATGTTTTATACTGAAATTAAGTTATTGACTTCAAGACAGTCCAAAACAGCAAACAAAATAGATCAGCATCAAAATACAGATTTTACCCTTTAACAACAACTCAACATATCTCATACAAAACTTGTTCAAAACACAACCAAACATATAACCGAGTCTACCAAGTGTCTAAACATCATGATTTAGGGTATCTAGCATATCCACACCAAATATATCACATGGGTCTCAACCAAATCACGAATTCTCACAAAACTCTCACATACAAGATCAAAATCAAGAACGGATAAAACATAAGTTAATTCATGTTCATATTGTGTCGTGAGTCATCTATGGTCAAGTTTTCACAATAGATACTAAACCCATCAAACATAATACAAACAAGAGTCGTCTCTAGACCCAACTACACTATAGGTGGTATTTTTGAATTGTATCAAACAAAGGAATTGGAGCACAAGTTACTTTCCTTAACCGGGGATGAAAGCATGAAAATCTAGAATAACGGGAACGGATTCCCGGCAACGAACCAACGAATGGATCGAACACGAACCACGATCACGAACAAGATTACGAATCCAAAGAACAAATAACCCACGAACACGACCGGACGGCTGGGATCATGAGATCAAGGTAACGGATCAGATCGGACGACTCTGATTGAAGATCAAGATCAAGATCAAGATATGATCAATATCTTGATGATGATGATGATGGTCGGAACAGATCGACGATCGGACGGTCCACAATCAAAGAGATCAAAGAACTCCAAGATGATGATAAGATCAAGATCCAATGGTCCAAATCAAGAGATCAAGAACGGACGACCAATATTCAACCATCAAAATCCACATGATCAAGAAGATCAAGATGTGAGATCATGAAGATTTGACGGCCTACATTCAAACCATCACACTAATCAGTAAAAAAGAGCATGGGGAAATTGTGCACTGCAATGGGGGAAACAGGTGGTGGCACAGCGGGCACAAGGGGACTGCCGGCGAGACACAGCGGCAGTAGGATGACGGCCACAGGTGGCTGTAGCGGTGGAGGACAGGCCAGGGGTGAGTGGCAGTGCCGTAGGGTCTGCAAGGTTGCTACAGGTGCGCACGGGGAGGCGCACGACTGGCTGGCGCTGAGGCAATGTTGTGCTGCCGCTGGGTGGAGTCGCGGTGGTGGGCGCGATGCAAGAGGAAGCTACTGCAGGTGGTTGCGGCGAAGGGGAGAGTGCGCACAGGGCTGGTATGACTGTCCTGCGGTTGCGGCGACTAGGGAGGGTCGCGCAAGGCGGGCGTAGCCTAGCGCTGGGGTCTGGTGGTCGAGGAGGGACAGGGGGAGAGGGCACGATGCGAGGGATGGCTGTAGGGCGATGGGAGGCTGCCAATGCTACTGGGCTGTTGTGGTGGGCACAGGAGGCGCTGGCGGCCACGAGGTTGCGACGGTGGAAAGGTTAGCGGGAGAGAAGGATCTGGAGGTGATGGGTTTAGAAGAGGTTGGCGGCAAGGGTTTGGAAGGTGAACAGGTGGGGATACACAGTAGAGGGTAATTATATTGGATTAGGTTTAGGTTAGAGTTATGGGTTTTGGGTATATTAAACTAACAGGTTTGGGGTTGGGTGGTTTAGGGGTATAGTAAATGGGTATTAAATGGGTTTAAGGGATATTAGGTTTAAAATGGGTTAATGGATTTTTAAAAAAAATATCCAATAGGAAAAATTAATATAACTAATAAAAAATACAATTTAGGATTTATAAAAATAACAATAATCAAAATATAAACAATAATAATAATAATAATACAGATCAAAGTGTTAATAACAATAATAAGATTTACAAATAACATTATCGATCGAAACTAGATTTTAATAGGAGATCCAACAGTACAATTTGACAAAAATAATTTGAAAACCGAAAAAAATAATTTGCGAAAATTTTAAATACAGAAAATACAAAAATACATTTTTGGAAAAACAGGGGTTACAAATCCTACCCACCTTACAACAAAATTTCGTCCTTGAAATTTACTTAGGCGGTACATAGGACAAGGCAAAAACAAACTGGGAGAAGGGCAACAAAAAGAGGGTTAAAAGGAAGGAACAAAGCAGAGGCAACACCAGAAAAGAAGGAATTGGATAACAAAGATGTCAAATAGAATACAAGAAAGAGAATAAATAGTATCAAAAGAAAGGAAACAACACAAGATCACAAAGCAAGATAAAAGAGTAGATAGAACTGAAATCAAAAGGAGAAAAGACAGGAAAGAATTGAACCAACAATAAGTCAACGAATGAGAACAAATACAAGAGATAGGGGAAACCAAACATTGCAAGGGAGAAGCAACAATAGGATCCTGGGACCCGTGGGTTATGGGCCCACCACGCTTCCGCTGCGCCACTCTGATGGTGACGTTCCAAACTGCAGACATGTCACTGTAGACCACGCGACACCAAGTGACGATCCGAGCAGGATGAAAAGAATGAGACACCAGAATAAAATTGGGCTTTAAATGAGGGCTTTAATTTAAATAATTAGGTCAAAACTAATGGGTATTAACAAAATAATATTAATAATACAAAAATTAACACCTATTAATAATAAAATAATAATAACAAAATAATAATAATAATAATAACAATAATAGTCATCATAATCATACTGGTAAAAATAATAATAATAATAATAATAATAATAATAATAATAATAATAATAATAAAATTATTAACAATACTGTTAAGGATAATAATGCAAGACAAAATATAATTTGGGGTTCATCATTTTTGTGAAAGTAATTCAATATTAACAACAATAATAAAATAGTAAAAACAATAATAACAATAGTAATAGTAATAACAATAATGATAATAATACTAATAATAATAAGAAAAACAATAATAATAATAGTAAAAATTCTTTGGTGCGGGTTCGCCTCATTTATATTCATCTGTAGACTTTCCTTTTCGACATCAAGTTGCAGATTTGCCTCAAAGACATCAGGTTGCAGGTTGACATCTGGATATTCAGTTGCACATTTTGCCTCCCGGATATCCGGTTGCAATTGCCTCCATTGACGTCTAGTTGCATGTTTGCCATCTCGACATCCAGTTGCAACAAAACGATGAACGAGATGATGCAATCTCCCACACGTACTTAGATATTGATTGCTCAATTTAAGTACGAAGTTACGTTTTGAAATTTGTGATATTAAAATACACAGTTATTCGAAATAACAAAATTTTTGTTTTAGAAAATAATTTTTTAGAAGATCCAAAATAAAACAAATAGGTAATCGAAACACACAAAATATTCAAGATTTATATATATATATATATATATATATATATATATATATAGAAAATATATGCAGGAGAAGACTGAATTGTATAATCAATAAAGAGTCAGCAAAGGATGGCGACTACAAGGGACGAAAGAAAATAAGAAATCAAAGAATTGAATATGAAGGATGAGGAAGGAGGGGGCACAAGCGAAATTTGAAGAGAATATGGCAGGAAAGGAATAACTAGCATGATACTCAAAATAAGTCAACAAATGAAGATGAATGAAAGAATCAAAGGAATATGGTTACGGAAAGAACGAAACTATACCCAATAAGGAATCAACAAATGAGAACGACTAAAAGAGACGGAAGAAACAAGGAATTAAGAAAATCGAATAAGAAGGGATCAAATGAATGGAATAAGACTTGTATCCAGATCAATGTTGATTATGATTCATTCATGCATGCATGGTTGTTAAAATGTTGAGCAGATCCCAATTCGAGCCAAGCTTGTCTAATATATTAGGCAACTAATACATTAGCCAAACCTGGGCTCTGATACCACTAAAAACCCAGTCATGCCCCGCTTCCCAAAAAGAATATAGAATATGGATACGCGACAAAGGCCCAGCGAATGATTTTCATCATCCATAAGCTGTTCAAGAATCATTACAACATCTCACGAAATAATCAGAGTCGGAAGCAAAAGTATCAACCAACATGCACATATAAACCAAAAGACCAACAAGAATACTTGAAACCAAATACATTAATCTCAAATAGTTATGATCTGAATAAAACAAATATTCTGTGTCACATTGCCCAAATACAAGAATACAAGTAACAGATACAATATTCACAATAAGCAACAGGAAATAAATGAAGATAACAAAAGCTCCAGCCAACTAGAACTTTAGATCACACTCTCCATCGGGCAGCTGACCATCCTGATCTGCAATTAGTGAATTTGCAGGAGAAGGAAAAAGAAAATAAGTACCCATCAATTGCAAGTTACGGGCCACTTATAATGTAGGATACAAGTACATGGGAAACTAACTAGCAACATAGTATAAGCATGATGTCAAAATAAACAACTAGCATGGCAAAGTGAACAAGTATAAATAGCATGAATCAAGTGTCAAGTAATCAAGTAAACAAGTAAACATGTAACAAGTATCAGGTAACAGGTATACAGGTAAACAAGTAATCATGTAACATGTATCAAGTATCAAATCTCATGTATCATGTAGTGAAGTATCAAGTGGGAATGTATCATGTTCAAGTAATCAAGTATCGGGAATCAGGTAGCATGCACAGGTAATCATGTAATAGGTAATCAGGTATACAGGTAAACAGGTGAACATGTATCTGGCAAACATGTATTAGGTATTATGTCATGTCAAGTCTTGTATTTATTACTATCTAGGTAGTACTTCATGCATCCATCCTTTTACTACATGGTTGCTACAGTCAAAGCAATTTCGTTTTAGATTTCATAGTGGACCATAGAAGGCAGTGTACTCAGGGATCAGAACAGAAACAGGAAACATGTTCATGAGTCAAAATAGGCACATGAATCATCTGATTCATGCATCAACAGGTTCATGAATCAACAGGTACACGACCAACAGGTCCGAGCATCAACATGTAACGGGTACACGACCAACAGGTCCATGCATCAACAAGTAACGGGTACATGAACCAATAGGTCCATGCATCAACAGGTTCATGTATCAACATGAATCAAAATGGAAAACACGGGCCCCCTTCCGAGTACACGTTTCTGAATTATCCACTATTAGATCTTTTCCTTAAACCCCAGCTTGATTATTTATTATTAATGTCAAACAAGCATGTAGGTGTGTCACGAATAGAGCAAGAATAACTTAGCATGATCATGTAACAGGTTTAGGGTGCAAGATAAACAAGTACAGGTACAAGATAACATATAACAGGGTAAAACAACTAGTTTTCTAATTCGGAACAATAAGACAGTTTTGAAAACAGTGATTCCCGCTACTTCAAACATCCAAATCTGGATCCGTCGAAGGATCTGGAAAATAGACTTCCACACGAATACAGTGAATATAAATAAGTCATATAGTAATTCACAACATGATAACTCAAAACAGGTTTGAAAACAGAAAACATGTTCAGTCAAAAATCAGGAAAACGAATTCTCAGTGAGGAAAACCACATCAAAACCTCTCAAATAAATTCAGGAAAAGTCTGCGGTATTCCCTTATATGTCTAGCATCAAGATATAAAGTTTCATAATATTCCAGTAAAATTAGTTTAGTCATAAAAAATAAGAACACATCAAGAAACGGTACTTTGGCAATCTGAAATTCCTAACACTGCTATACGAAAACTGAAGTCTCTCGCAAGCCGTGAAACAAAAACCAAATCCGCCAAAGCGAGGTGAAAATAGATATAATAAATTAACTTTCATATTTCACAATTTCCATTCAGTAAAAGGAATCAGGGTGAAAACACGATTCTATTCAGAACAGCGAGCAAAATATAGCAAGTATAGTTTTCATAAACGAGCATGAAATGGCACATAAAACTCATCAATAAAATCTACCAAAATTCTGGGTAATCCCTAGATAAGTATAGAAATACTGACCAAAGTTTCAAATCAAAATATTATGTGTAGCACAAGTTCAAATTCATTTAGTTATCAAAATCAACAGGAAACGAAATCTGGAAAAGATCGACACCTCTGCAGTAAATCAGTCATATCTCACATATACGAAAATAAAATCAAGCAAGGTAAGAGGGGTTGGAAAATAGTCAAATTTCTCTAAAACTCATGTTTTATACTGAAATTAAGTTACTGACTTCAAGACAGTCCAAAATAGCAAACAAATTAGATCAGCGTCAAAATACAAATTTTACCCTTTAACAACAACTCAGCATATCTCATACAAAACTTGTTCAAAACACAACCAAACATATAACCGAGTCTACCAAGTTTCTAAACATCATGATTTAGGGTATCTAGCATATCCACACCAAATATATCACATGGGTCTCAACCAAATCACGAATTCTCACAAAACTCTCACATACAAGATCAAAATCAAGAACGAGTAAAACGTAAGTTAATTCATGTTCATATTGTGTCGTGAGTCATCTATGGTCAAGTTTTCAGAATAGAGACTAAACCCATCAAACATAACACAAACAAGAGTCCTCTCTAGACCCAACTACACTATAGGTGGTATTTTTGACTTGTATCAAACAAAGAAATTGGAGTACAAGTTACTTGCCTTAACCTGGGATTAAAGCACGAAAATCAAGAATAACAGGAACGGATTCATGGCAATGAACCAACGAACAGATCGAACACGAACCACTATCACGAAACAGATTACGAATCCAAAGAACAAATAACCCACGAACACGACCGAACGACTGAGATCATGAGATCAAGGGAACAGATCAGATCGGACGACTCTGATCGAAGATCAAGATCAAGATCGAGATGTGATCAGTATCTTGATGATGATGATGATGATCGGAACAGATCGACGATCGGACGATCCACAATCAAAGAGATCAAAGAACTCCAAGATGATGATAAGATCAAGATCCAATGGTCCAAATCAAGAGATCAAGAACGGACGACCAATATTTAACCATCAAAACCCACATGATCAAGAAGATCAAAATGTGAGATCAGGGCTGGCATGACTGTCGTGCGGCGGCTGTGGTCGCGGCGACCAGGGAGGGTCGCGCAAGGCGAGCATCGCCTAGCACTGGGGTCTGGTGGTCGAGTAGGGATAGGGGGAGAGGGCACGACGCGAGGGATAGCTGTAGGGCGATGGGAGGCTGCCAATGCTGCTGGGCTGTTGCGGTGGGCACAGGAGGCACCGGCGGCCATGGGGTTGCGACGGTGGAAAGGTTAGCGGGAGAGAAGGATCTGGAGGTGATGGGTTTAGAAGAGGTTGGCTGCGTGGGTTTGGAAGGTGAATAGGTGGGGATACAAAGTAGAGGGTAATTATATTGGATTAGGTTTAGGTTAGAGTTATGGGTTTTGGGTATATCAAACTAACGGGTTTGGGTTTGGGTGGTTTAGGGGTATAGTAAATGGGTATTAAATGGGTTTAAGGGGTATTGGGTTTAAAACGGGTTAATGGGTTTTTAAAAAAATATCTAATAGGAAAAATTAATATAACTAATAAAACATACAATTTAGGATTTATAAAAATAACAATAATCAAAATATAAATAATAATAATAATAATACAGATCAAAGTGTTAATAACAATAATAAGATTTACAAATAACATTATCAATCGAAACTAGATTTTAATAGGAGATCCAACAGTACAATTTGACAAAAATAATTTGAAAACCGAAAAAAAAAATTGCGAAAATTTTAAATACATAAAATAAAAAAATACATTTTTGGGAAAACAGGGGTTACAGTTATGGACTCCAGGATGATCCAAGGAGTGAGATATTCTCCAGTATTCCGGGACGATGGATGTATGGGCCACAGAGTGATCTGAGGAGTGGGATTGATGTTACGCCCCGCTTCCCAAAAAGAGAATACAGATACATGACTAAGACCAGCGAATGTTTTTCATCATCCATAAGCTGTTCAGAATCTTTACAATATCTCACAGAAATAATCAGAGTCGAAAGCAAGAGAAATCAACCACATATGCATAATCAAATCAAATATACCAACAAAAATTTACTTGAAACCAAAATATAATATAATCTCAAATAAATCAGATTTGAATAAGTCAATATCTTGGGTCACATTGCCCAAATACAAAATAAATCCAAGTATCAAATACTATTGTTCAAAACTATACAACAGAAATAATAATAAAAACTCCATCACTAATATCTCATGTCACCAACTCCATCTGGCAACTGCTCATCCTGATATGCAATTAATGAATTATAGGAAAAAGGAAAAGAGAAAATAAACTCCAATCAATGCAAGTTACGGGCCGCTTGTAGTGCAGGATACAAGTACATGGGATAAATAATAAATGTAAAATAACAACAGAACAAATATAGCATGGTATAGGCATATCAACAGAATATAATATCTAACATGAATCAGGGAAACATAATTAGATAGCATGGTATACCAACAGGTATAAGTAACATGTGTCAAGTGTCAACAGTATGCAGACAGGTATACGGATAGCAGTATCAGATAACAAGCAGACAGTAACAGATAACAGTGTCCGGTAACAGTCAGATGATAGCAGGTAACAGTGTTCAGTAGCATGTAACAGATAACAATGTAACAGATGTCAGTTCTTACAGTCTTGTACTTATTACTAACTAGGTAGCACTTTATGAGCCCCAGGTTTTATCACATGGTTGCTACATTCAAACAGTTTCGCTTTAGATTTTGTAGGGGATCATATAGAGCCGTGTACTCAGGTGTCAGTAATCAGACAGTCAGAACCTAGTGGTTCTCCTCCGAGTACACCTTCCTATAGGGAAGTGTGCAGTCAGGTAATCAGTAACAATAATCAGACAGTCAGAACCTAGTGGTCCTCCTCCAAGTATACCTTCCTATAGGGAAGCGTGTATTCAGGTAATCAGTAACAGTAATCAGATACTCAGTATGAAAAACACGAGCCCCCTTCTAAGTACACATTTCTATAATTTCCCACTACTAGATCTTTCCCTTAACTCCGGCTTGATTATTTATTATTATTATCAGACAGGCATGTATGTGTCATAAACAGGTCAAGAATAATATGGTATAAGCAGGTAATAGGTTCAGAGTGACAGACAAACATGTACAGATGATAGACTGTTCATAAAGGAATGGAATAATGCAAATGTTAGTTCAGGACAGCAAGACAATATGGTACTAAAATAGGGATTCCTGTTGCTACAAAAATGCAAATCTGGATCCGTCGAAGAATGTAGAAAATAGACTTCCGTCTGAATCCAGGAAACATATATAAGTCATATAGTATTTCACAACATCATAACTCAAAACAGGTTTGAATCCAGAAAACGTGTTCAGTCAGAAATCAGTATTTTGTATTCACAGTTAGGAAAACAGCATGAAAACTCATTAATTAAATCCACGAAAAATCTGGGGTATTCCCCTATATGTATAGAATCAGAATATAAAGTTTCAGAATTTTTCAATAAATATAGAGTAGTCAAGTAAAATCATAAAACAACAAGACACGAAAGTTTTGTAAATCTGAAATCACAAACACTGCAGTATGAAAACAGCAATATATCAAAAACCATAAATCGAAAATCCAAATCCGCAAAAACGGTGATGAAATAGATACATTAGGCTAACTTTCATATTCATAAATATTTTAGAGACAGCAAGTAGAATTAGGTCGAAAATCAGGTTCTTTCCTAAACAGTAGTAAAATTCTGCGTGTATAGAAATTGTTTGGAAACATAGAACGGTTTTTAAAACTCATCGAATAAATCTACTAAAATTCTAGGTAAACCCCAACCAAGTCAAGAAGTACTGAGCCAAATTTCAGATCAAAATAGTAATTTTAACACCAGAATAAAAATAGATTACTCTTCAGAATTCATAGAAAACGCAGTCTGGAAATCTTTATACACCTCAATAGTAAAATAGACATAACTCACAACTCGTAAATCGAAATTGAGATCCGTCAAAAGGGTTGGAAAATAGATAGAATCCTCTACATTTCGTGTTCACAAAATATTTTCAAATACTGACCTTAATAGGGTTTAAAATACCGATCAACATCAGGAAAACAGAAAAATATAGATTTGTTCTTCACACACAAAACAACATAGATCATACGAAATTCATCCAAATCAACTCAAACATGAAATATAGTGTACTAGATGTCCAAATAACATGGTAAACGGTATTTCACAAGTATTCGACAAGTATAACACGAATAACACATCAAGCACAAATATCACAAGTAGTATGAACATATACATCAAAAGTGGTCAACCTTAGGTTAATTCATATCATGTATGTCGTGAGGAAACTATGGTCAAATCATCACAATAGAGATAATATCAACAAGTTGTTTCACACACAAATTATCTCTAGAACCCAACTACACTACAAGCGGTATTTAGTACTTGTATTTGCAAAGAAATTTAATACAAGTTACTTGCCTTATAACCGACGAAGAAAACGGTGCAAAGCAAGAATAACGGGAACGGATTCCCGGAGCAATGAACACAACGAACGGTCACGAACTCCAACAACGAGAAAAGCCCACGAACACACAATCAACGTCAAAGAACACAACCCACGAATAACAACTCGAACACCAAGAAAAACGAACGAACAATGAACTTCGACGAACGCAAGCAAAAAACACACGCGCACGGTAGCAGCACATCGAGCTGCTATCACTATTGCTGCGGGTCGCTACAGTCGGCGAGATCAGCGCCGGTGGCTGTTGCTGTCGTCACCGAGGAAGCACAGGCGGTGGGGTACTGTGGTGCAGTGGAGAGACACGGGGCAAAGTCGGGAGAGGCTTGGAGGGTGCAGCACAGGGACAGGTAAGGCAGGGAGCGAGAGAGACGGAGGGAAAAATTATGTGGCGACTGGGTAGGGGATGATCGGTTGCATGGGTGTATATATATGGTTTAGTATTAGGGTTAGAGGGAGGAAGGTGGAAGTCAGCACAGGGTAAGTAACAGGTCGGGTGGATTAAAAGATGGGTGTAGTATGCATGGGTTTCGGTTAGGGAGCAGTTAGGAGCATGCGGGTGTGGGTAATAGGGTATAGTGTTAGATAAATGGATATAAAAGGATTTGAATGAATAAAATAGGAGAATGGGTATTATAACTGAATAGGATTTTGGTGTAATTGGGTATTGGTTTTAACTAATGGGTATTAAGGATAAAAGAATAGGGTTTTTAGGGTTAATCAAAAAGATCCAATAAGAGATGAGAACAAGATAAGAAAATAGGACATGAATAATAATAATAAAAAATATAAAATGAATATATTGAAAATAAAATCCAATATACGGTCCAAGAGAAATACAAGAGGAATACAAAGAGAGAAATACATTAAAAAGAAAAATACACTCAAAAATACACAAAATGGAAAACAGGGGTTACAATTGAACTCCAGTATTCTGAGGACGAGAGCGATGCTCATGGGATGATTGTGCAATGAGGGTTCCAGCATGACCCACGGAGTGAGGCAATCTCCAGTTTTTCGGGATGATGGACGTAAGGGCCACAGAATGATTTGCGGAGTGGGATTGACCTCCTGTATTCCAAGGGCGAGAACCGATACCTGCAGAATGTCTAAATCTCATAGTAGTCATCGTAGTAGGATTAGTTGCATAACGGGGGATTAAACCTATCAAGTAGAGCACGATAAGGGCTTGCACCGGACCTATGTAGAGTGGGATGCATAGAATCCGACAAGTATGCATTAGAGAGTCAGCATATAACATTGGGGTTTTCTTGACTTGGTTTTATGCATGTCGTTTCCTGTTTTTCTACACTTGACACTTAGTCTAGTTTCACTTGATGTTTTCATATTTTATTTATTGTTATTTCTTGTTTAATTTATTCTTGCTGTTGATATATGTTGTTTATGATTCTATGTCTTATGTTTTATTCATGTTGCATTTATTTTTATGTCACTCACACCGTTATGCCTAACCCCTGTAGTTTTGGGGGTTAGGGTTATCTCTAGCCTTATGTTTTACAGGTAGGTACCTGTCACTCCCCGCTTCCCGAAAAAAAATACGGAATACGGATATGCAACAAAAGCCCAGCGAATGATTTTCATCATCTATAAGCTGTTCAAGAAATCTTTACAACATTCTCAAGAAACATCAGAGTCGGAAGCAAAAGAATCAACCACATGCACATAATGAGCCATTATACAAACAAGAATACTTGAAACCAAATATATAAATCTCAAATAGTCATGATCTGAATAAAACAAATGTCTTGGGTCACATCGCCCAAATACAAGAACAAATCCAAGTCTCAAAATACAATATTGTTCAAGCAAGCTATAAGAAATAATAATAATAAAATGCAGCACTAATACTTCATGTCTTCGATACCATATGGAACTTGTTCTCCAAAATTTGCAATTCAACGAATGCAGGAAAGAGGAAAAGAGAAAAACGAGTACCCGTCAATTGCAAGTTACGGGCCACTATAATGTAGGATACAAGCACATGGGAAAATTAACTAGCAACATGGTATAAATATAATGTCAACATAAACAACTAGCATGGCAAAGTGAACAAGTGTACATAGCATAAATCAAGAGTCAAGTAGTCAAGTATTATGTAAACATGCATCAAGTGTCAAGTGTCATGTAATCATGTATCAGGTGTCAAGTATCATGTAATCATAAAAACAAGTCTCATGTATCATGTAGTCAAATGTCAAGCAAGCATGTATCATGTTCAAGTATCAAGTTCAAGTATCATGTATCAAGTCTTGTAGTGAATTACTATCTAGGTAGCACTTCATGCAGCCCATACGACATGGTTGCTACATCAAAACAATTTCGCTTTAGATTTTATAATAGACCATAGAGGGCAGTATACTAGGGGACAAGTCAAGTATTAAGCTCCAAGCTCCAAGTATCATGTATCATGTAATCACGTGTCAAGTTGTGCAAAATATATCAAGAATAACATGGCATGATCATGTGACAAGTGCAAGTTGCAAGATAAAATGTACAAGTGCAAGATGTCTCATAAAAAACTAAAATAGACAAAATCTCAAGTTCAGGACAGTAAGACCATACTATAGTAAAACAGTGATACCCAGTGTTGCAAACAAGCAAATCTGGATCCGTCGAATGATCTGGAAAATAGACTTCCACACGAATCCAGCAAATATAAATAAGTTATATATTAATTCACAAAAACATGGCTCAAAAGTGAATATAAATAAGTCATATATTAATTCAAAAAAACATGGCTCAAAATTAATTTGAATACAGAAAATAGGTTCAGCCAGAAATCAGAAAAATGAATTCAAGAACAGGAAAACAGCATGAAAACTCATTAAATAAATCCACGAAAAATCTGGAATATTCCTCTATATGTCCAGTATCTAAATATAAAGTTTCAGATTTTTCCAGTAAAATTAGATCAGTCATCAAAAATAAGAAAACATCAAGAAAATATAGTTTGACAAATCTGGAAATTCCAACACTGCTGTACGAAAACTATGATATCTCGCAACCAGTGAAACGAAATCTAATTCCGCCAAAAGGATATGAAAATATATAAAATATACTAACTTTCATATTTCACAAATATTTTTCATACAAAAAAAAGAATCATAGTGAAAATAAGGTTCTTTACAGAACAACAAGCAAAATACAGCAAGTATAGAATTCATAAACGAGCATGAAACAACACATAAAACTCATCAGTAAAATTCACCAAAATTCTGGGTAATCCCTAACTAGATAAAGAAACACTGGCCAAAGTTTTGGATTAAAATAATATATGTAGCATAGTTCTTTAAAATGGTTTGTCATCAAAATTACCGAAAAACAGAATCTGGAAAAGATCGACACCTCTGTAGTACAACAATCATAACTCAGTCATACGAAAACAAAATCAAGCAAGGTCAGAGGGGTTTGAAAATAGACGAAATTCTCTAAAACTCATGTTTTATACCGAAATTAAGATACTGACTTTAAGACAGTCCAAAACAACAAACAAAACAGAACAATGACAAAATACAGATTTTTCCCTTAAAAACAAAATTAACATAGATTCAAGAAAATTGATCCAAACATATCCAAACATGAAATCGAGTCTACCAAGTGTCCAAGCATCAAGAATTAGGGTATCTAGCATGTCCACACCAATTTTATCACATGGGTCTCAACCAAAACATGAGTTCTCACAAAAAGTCTCACATACATGATCCAAATAAAGAACGGGTAAAACCTAAGTTAATTTATGTCCATATTGTGTCGTGAGTCATATATGGTCAAATTTTCACAATAGAGACAAAACTCATTAAGGAAAACACAAACAAGAGTCGTCTCTAGACCCAACTACACTATAGGTGGTATTTTTGACTTGTATCAAACAAATGAATTGGAGTACAAGTTACTTGTCTTAATCGAGAAGAAGAACGATGCAAATCAAGAGTAAGGAGCGAAACCCACGAATGAAAATCCGCGAATCAACGGATCCAAGCAACTAGAGCAAAAATCTTCACACGAACCAAAACTCTACAAGGCGAGAGAGTAATAGTGGCTTGCGGCCACAAGAGAACACCACGAAAAGAACTAGGGTTTGTATATGGCAGTGAGTAAGAGGTGCAAGGAGATGTTGGCAAGGAAGGGGAGATGGGGGGCTCGGGTTGTAGGGTGTGCCGGGGTGGAGATAAGGCCGGGAAAGGTGTCGGCCTGGATGGGGAGCTCGGCCTAGCTGGGTGTCGGCCTGAGGTGGGTGGCCGGGCTATGTGGGTCGGGATGCAAGCAAGGAGAGGGAGAGAGATAGAGGGGGCTGGGATTTAGAGAGATAGAGTCTAGGGTTAGGATTTGTGTTAGGGGGATTAAAGAATATATATATATATATATATATATATATATATATATATATGAGGATTAGGGTTGAAAAATACAAGTTGGGTTAATGGGTATTTGGGTTGTGGGTAATTAGGAGTAGCAATAGAATTTGTTTAATTGGGCTTCAAAATATGATAAAATTGTATAGGATATCAAATAGGATTAGGGATTAATACGACAACCAAATCACCACCACTACAAACACCCACAAATAAAATAAAAATAAAATAAAGAGAACGAGACCAAAATGAAGGAAGATCAAATAATAGAAGAATGAAACAAAAGAGACAATCAATCAAACACAAAGATCTCAAAGTGAAATAAAACGAGCATATATTGAAAACAACTCCAATATACGGTCCAGAAAAATACAAGAGAGAAAAAAAACACCAGAACGAAAAATACACTCCAACAGTACACAAAAAAGGAAAACAGGGGTTACAGTACCTATAGCTTGGGATTTGGATGCATAAGATAGAATGATGTTATGGCTTATGTAAATTGTAAAAGAATGTATTGTAAAAGAAAGAATTTGTAATTCAAGGTGTTTGTTTTCCGCTGTGCTTTGTAAAGAATTAATGTAATAAAAGTTGAAAATTTTTATCTGTGTTTTGGCTATATTTACTATTACAATTGAGGTTGATGCTGGGAATTGTGTCACGTATTTCTGAGATATCATATTGAAATTTGGGGTGCTACAAAAGGAAATTCATGAGAAATATGTTTATATTGCTAAACTCACCGATGATTTAAATAAATGCAAAAGAAAATTTGATGAGGTAGTGAAGGTTGTAAGGAAGCACTCAAACATAATAGAATACTTGATGCTACTATAGACACTCTTCGTTGGAATACCAAAGACGATGGGAAGACTAGAAAATTGCTTTGTAATAGAATAATTGAGCTTGAAAAATTAGTTGAAAAATATGAAAGGCCAGTTATCTTATTACTAAGAATTTAAGATCATATCATGATAATCGAGGACTTGGTTACGATGAGCCAACACATCATCAAAATTCTAAGCGATCCTGTCATACACATATGCATAGCCACCAAAATAGTTACAAGTCAACACATAATTATGCATATGTGTATGACCCAAGGCATAATCGTATTACTGTTGATCGCTCAATTATCTAAATGAATAGAAATCTAAACACAAATTAAAAACCTCGCCAGTGTACGAATCGTTTTCAGAAGCGTAGTGAAAAGCAAGGGTCGATCCCACAGAGATTGTAGTAATTAACTTACTAATCAATAATCAGAAAGCTTTTATTAAGTTTTATTTCTAAATGTATGTCTGAAAGGAAATGAGATTTAAATCTAGATCAAGTAGTCCTCAATTTGGTAAATTTGAGTCACAAAAATATCTATTGAATTAGTTGGGCTTTATTTCCACCTATAGTCAAGAATGCTAGATCAACTTCTCCACTACTCTGATCTCTCATGTTTGTTCACTTAAGGGTATGGTATCTACTTCTCAAATTAAAGATTTTCCTGGGCTAAGAAATTAGGCATGGTATCTACTCTAATTCCTTTCTCTCCTGAAGTGTTTTAGCATGATATCTACTAAGTTGCACTTGAAGAAAGCATAGAACTGTGGAAATTAACAAACACTCAAAGGTCTAGAAGTTGGCATCAAATCTTGATCCTCTAAGTTGATTAAACCAAAGAACCTAATAGATTCGTGTGTTACTAATTATGATCATAAAACTTGATTATTTCAATTACTCATATAACAGATTCAATTTTATAATACTGCTTATTATAAATTTGATCAAGAACAACCAGGTTTAATCAATAAGTGATCGGAGTAATGCAAAAGAAGATTACTTACATGACTAAGGTTTTAATCTGCCCAAAATGAGTTTAGTTGCACATAATCCAACTTTTATTGTCTATCAGTTTTGAATACATGACTCTAATGAATTTAACAAGAACAAAAATTAAAGAGAGAAGAAGAAACACTGATTTGTATGATGATCAGCTTGAAACCAATCAGCCTGAAGTCGACTTAATCTCCTCTTAAGTCGACTTGTTCTCCTCCCCCTCAATGCTGAGTTTTAGTACTTGATCCCTCCCTTTTCCTTAAATTCTCTTCATCTCCTCTCTTGTTCGATATCCTCTTCTTGGTTTTTCGATCCCCTTTTATAGCTTCTTTTGCCCTCATCTGCAGATCTCCAGTCCAGATTTCAATCTCCTCAAATACCAGACATGGATTGAGTCAAATCCTCTTCATTAACTACCATACCAGATCTCTAGCTTAATTTTTGAGAAGTTGTTATTTGCAGTTATACAATATTTGTTTCCCTGATTTTGACAGCTCAATCTGATTTGTTTTGCGGATTTCGATGAGGGTGTTTCTCAACTGTGCTTATCTCTAATTCCTGTTGAATGCCAGTTCAGTTGACTATTGGCTAAGAATCAGTCGACTGTTCTGCGAACTGTTGGAAACTCAAACCAGTCAGAGAAGTCGACTGTTGACTAAGAGTCAGTCGACTGTTCCGCGAAGCTTCGGAAACTCATCCCACTCTGTTCAGTCGACTGTCGTTAAGGAATCAGTCGACTATATTTCCCAGCTTCTAACAAATGTTTTGATGCAAAATTAGGATTCTTCATTCCAGTGTATCATCCTCACAGTGATGGATTAGTCTTGAGTAAATCATTGAATCCGCTTCATTTAGTTGCTTTTAGGATGTTTCCTATGGAAAAGAGAAAAGAATAAATTACCAAAGATAGAGAGTTTAATTATCTAATTCCATTCAGATTATTGATCCAAAATGTGGACATTAATGGATTTATCAAATACCCCCAAACTTACCTTTTGCTTGTCCTTAAGTAAAAATAAGAAACTAAAACTACAAGCATCGCAAGACTCACTTGACCCTTCCAACATTTACCTCAGAGAACTTTCTACTTTTAGTGTCAAGATTAGAACAAGCATTAAGATAGGCCTAAAAAAAAAAATTAGTTCAAATGTTAATCACCTATTCACAAGAATACTCAACTTGAACATCAATAAGTAGGGTGACCAATGCCTATGCAACATAATCATGATTAAGGTTAGCAAGTTCAACTATATTTCAACTCCAAAATCTCACCATGGCATATACTCCCAAAAAAAATAAATAGCTCACATTAACATGGGAAGTTCAAATTAGATCTCTTGACTTGAGTGAAATGAAACCATATGCTTGATCTTGCTACTACATCTTCACACCATTGATTTGCACAATACTTGGATCAAAAGGTCTTTATAGGTTGTAATGGGGCCATGGGTGAGGTTTAAACCAATGAGGGGAAAAAAAGGAATACAAAATTTCTAAAGAATTAGTAGAGCAACTTGTATTGTTCTAAGAGATTATATTTCTACCATTTTTTTTTTTTTTTTTTTTTGACTAGTCATGAGGCCATATATCAAAGGCCTACACTTTATTTCTACCAACACCTCTCAACCACCCACAACTCAGTAATTTACATTTGATGAACAACTTTTCATATTTCTTATGACAAATCCTCCAACTCTTCTTTCCATTTTTTTTTAATATTTCAACCCCTCACCTTGACGTGCCACATCTCTTTTACAATTTTTTGCTCTACTAACTCAATAGATATAGGTAAGGTAACCTATTTATCTAGGCATGGTTAAGGATGATGTGTCTTACAAAAAGAAAGCTTTTATAGGCTTCAAAGGGGCAACTAGTGAATAATTGATGTTGGGTATGCTATTTGTCTTTGGTGATAGATTCTTAGGTGCCTTAATCACTTCCAAGTTTTCATACAAAATCCAAAATAAGTTTCGAAAAGTAACAAGAACAAGTTCTAGTTCATCTCAAGAATGTAGATACATGTAGTCAACTAAATCATGAATACTGAGATCTTCAAGTGTATGACTCTCAAAAAAATATATATATGTGTTAGGCTCAAAACTCACAATTTGTGTATTTAAGTTTACTCATAGTTGAACTCGCTTTTCTCTTTCAAAATTCGTCGAATTGACATGGCCAAATGAATAAAAGTTTCAAGCATGATCCATATAATAAGTTATTAACATTTTTAAAGATAAAGACCACAATTAATACTTGTTCTCCACTCTCTACCTATAGTAACTGAGCTCATGTTCTCATCATTGTTGTTAGAAAGGTTTTTTTTTTTTTTTTTTTTTTTTTTTTTTTTTTTTTTTTTTTTTTTGCAAAAGAAAAATTCAAAAGACTCCAAATGTGAATAAATACCCCCAAACTTAGATGGAACATTGTCCTCAATGTTGAAACTAAAAATAGGCATGTGTCACCATCTAGTTTGAAGGAAAGAAAATGAATAAAGAAATGAATAAAGAGAAATAAGTAAAGAGAAAAGTGTAAGAACTTTCCTGACAATTGGGTTGCCTCCCAATAAGCACCGCGTTTCTTGTCTTTAGCTAGACTTGACGAGTTTATGCAATGCATTGAATAGTTTGAAGAGTTATATCTTCCTCTCGCGGCTCAAAACTCATCTCAATGTAAGGCTTCGCCCTATGCCCGTTCACCTTGAATGTTTGATTTTTCTCTTTTCTATGAACCTCCAAAGCACCATGTGGGAAAACCTTTGTAACAATGTACGGACCATACCATCTTGACATAAGCTTGCCTGGAAAAAGTCGTAATTTCGAGTTGTATATTAATACCTTCTGTCCCTCATGAAACTCCTTCCTTGCTAGCTGTTTATCATGGTATATCTTGGTCCGTTCTTTGTACAACTTTGCATTCTCATATGCATCATGCCTCAATTCTTCGAGCTCATTCAGCTGCAATCTTCTTTTGTCACCTGCTTGTTTCATATCAAAATTGAACTTTTTAATAGCCCAATAAGCTTTGTGTTCCAATTCCACCGGAAGATGACATGCTTTTCCAAAGACCAAACGATGTGGTGACATGCCATTGGGCGTCTTGCATGCAGTTCTATATGCCCACAATGCATCATTCAAGCGTAGCGACCAATCCCTTCTGCTTGTATTTACGGTCTTTTCCAAAATGTTCTTGATTTCTCTGTTGCTAATCTCCACTTGCCCACTGGTTTGAGGATGGTATGGAGTACCCACTTTATGTGTAATCCCATACTTCTTCATCAAAGAAGCAAATGGAAAATTATTGAAGTGGCTACCTCCATCACTAATTATTGCTCTTGGTGTACCGAACCTGGTAAAGATGTTATCCTATAAAAACTTGACAACAACTTTGTGATCATTAGTTTTTTAGGGGACAGTCTCGACCCATTTAGACACAATCCACACCCACAAGAATATATAAATAGGGAAAAGGACCCATGAAGTCGATTCCCATACATCAAAAAGCTCAATTACTTGAATGTTTTTCAGTGGCATTTGATTTCTGGAAGAGATGTTGCCTGTCCTTTGGCATCTATCACAAGTCTTGCAAAAAGAAAAAGCATCTTTGAATACATTAGGCCAATAAAAACCAGATTGTAATACCTTAAGTGCTGTCCTTTTTGTCCCAAAGTGTCTTCCACATGCATATTGGTGGCAATATTGCAGAATACTCATTTGCTCTTCTTCTGACACACATCTTCTTACAATTTGACCAGGGCAGAATTTGAACAAGTAAGGATCATCCCAATAATAGTGCTTGCACATGGCCACCAACCTCTTTCTTTCTTGACTCGTCATACCTGGAGGAAAAACATGAGCAGTGAGAGAATTAACAATATCTGCATACCATGGAAGCTGTAAATTTATTTCAAATAAATGTTCATCTGGAAAGTTTTCATTCAGTGGGGGCATATTTCTCTCTTCATCATGCAGTATCCTGGACAAGTGATCTGCAACAACATTGTCACTTCCTTTCTTGTCTCTAATTTCAAGATCGAACTCTTGGAGCAAAAGCACCCATCTGATCAACCTAGGCTTAGCATCCTTTTTTGCAAACAAATATCTCAAAGTAGCATGGTCAGTGAAAACAATGACTTTAGATCCAATCAAATATGATCTAAACTTCTCTACAGCAAAAATGACAGTTAACATTTCTTTTTCAGTTGTGGAATAATTAAGCTGTGCACCATTTAAAATTCGAGAAGCATAGTAAATAGCATGAGGTACCTTATTTATTTTCTGACCTAAAACAAATCCCAAAGCATAATCACTTGCATCACACATATGCTCGAAAGGACGGGTCCAATCTGGTGCCATGATGATGGGTGCGGAAATGAGAAGATTTTTCAATGTAACAAAAGCATTCGTGGACTCTTCTATCCATGCAAACTCAACATCCTTAGCTAACAATCCACAAAGGGGTCTGGAGATTTTGGAAAAATCTTTTATAAATATTCTATAGAACCCTGCATGTCCAAGAAAACTCCTTACTCCCTTGACTGTAGTAGGAGGGGGTAGCTTCGATATGATGTCAATTTTTGCCTTGTCCACCTCGATGCCTTTCTTAGACACCACATGACCTAAGACAATGCCTTGTTGTACCATAAAATGGCACTTTTCCCAATTCAGCACTAAATTGCATTCTTCACATCTCTTAAGCACAAGCTACAAATGGTTAAGGCATTCATCAAAATATGATCCAAAAACACTGAAATCATCCATAAATACCTCGATGAACCTCTCCACCATGTCTGAAAATATACTCATCATGCATCTCTGAAATGTAGCTGGTGCGTTGCACAATCCAAAAGGCATCCTCCTGTATGCAAAAGTACCAAAAGGGCATGTAAAAGTGGTTTTTTCTTGATCTTTGGAGAAATAGCAATTTGATTATAGCCACTATAACCATCTAAAAAACAATAATGATTATATCCTGCTAATCTTTCTAACATTTGATCAATAAAAGGAAGAGGGAAGTGATCTTTCCTGGTTTCATTATTCAGCTTCCTGTAGTCAATGCATACCCTCCAACCTGTGGTCATCCTCATAGGGTCAAGCTCATTCTCATCATTCTTCACCATTGTGACTCCACTTTTCTTAGGCACTACATGTATAGGACTCACTCATTTGCTATCTGAGATAGGGTAGATGATGCCAACATCTAGTAGCTTAAGGACCTCTGTTCTCACCACTTCCTTCATGTGTGGATTAAAGCCTTCTTTGTGCTTCCCTGCTAGGTTTTCCATTGTCTTCAAGAAGTATTTTATGCATGCACTTGGATGGACTTATTCCCTTGATATCTGCAATGGTTCACCCTAATGCACCCTTGTGTTCTCACAATACTCTCAACAGCTTCTCTTCTTCGTGCATACTCAATTTTGCAGCAACTATCACAGGTAACGTCTGGTTTTTACCCAAGTATGCATACTTCAAGTGTTCAGGTAGCGGCTTTAGCTCCACGTCTGGTGTCCTGGTAACAGAAGAAACAAAAGTGTTATCAGACACAAGATTTTCAAACACAGGTGCAAACTTACCTGAATATGATTTTTGATTTTTAAGGTAGTGTACTGTCTCTATAATCCTCCAATCAGTATCATCAAATTCCTGTTCAACTCGAGATAGTGTTAGAGAGTGTAATTGCGGCCTGTAGTGGATCAACGCTATGTACATGAAATGTTTGGTCAACAATCTCCTGAACCACATCAATATTATAACATTCATGATCATCGTGTGGTAATTTTACTACATCAAACATTTTAAACTCAATCTTTTCACCATTTATTTTCATACTTATAGTGCTCTTTTTCACACAAATTTTTATATCCAGCAGTACTCATGAAGGGTCTACCTAAGTTGATCGGTAAAGAAGATGGCATTGAAGAGTCTTCCATATCTAAAACAACAAAATCTGCTGACAAAATGAAATCATTTACCTGAAACAAGACATCTTCCAAAATACCTCTAGGTCTCTTGACGCTCTGATCAGCCAATTGCAAGGTGATTGATGTTGGTTTAAGTTCCCCCAATCCTAGTTCTTCGTAAACTGAGTATGGAAGAAGATTGATGCTTGCCCCCAAATCTTACAGTGCCTTTTCAAAGAAATGCTTACCAACCCTGTAAGGAATGGTAAAACTACCTGGATCCTTCAACTTAGAAGGTAATTTTCTCAACAATACCGCACTCACTTCCTCTGTTAGAGCCACATTCTCCCGAACCTGAAAAGTTCTCTTGTGAGTACAGCATTCTTTTAAAAATTTGGCATAAGAAGGAATTTGTTTAATAGCATCAAGTAGGGAAATATTGATTTCTACCTTCCTTAGAGTTTCAAAAATATCAAGTAAATGTTTTTCTTTCTTTTGCTTGACTAACCTTTGAGGGAATGGTGGCAATACTACCGTTTCTTTGTCACTTACCTTGTTGGAACCCAAAGATTTTGCTGGTTGTGTGTCTGATTCGTCCGCATTTGTTCCAACTTTGCTGTCGATTATCTTACCACTTCTTAGGATTGTCACCGATTTGAGCTGTTCTTGTCCTCTAGGGTTTGGTATAGTTTATGATGAGAGTTCTCCTGCCTTTCATTCACTTAACTCCTTAGCAATTTGACCAATTTGGGTCTCCAATTTCTGAATGGCCTGCCCTTGTTGGTTGCTTGTTTGATGTTGCTGTTGGAGCAATTGAAGAACGGTGGATTCAAAATCCAACTTCTTCTGTTCTTGAACTGGCCGATCAAATCCATTCCCGATCTGGCAGTTCCGCGCATGCCCTTGTACGATTCGAGTGCCTTCATTGTTTTGATTATTGTTCCATGAGAAATTTGGATGGTTTCTCCACCCTGGGTTGTACGTGTTCGAGAAGGGGTTGTTCTTGGGTGGAAACACTCCCTGTCCTACGTAGTTTGCGTGCTCCTGATCTGTGAAAGAAGACATGGGACATGCATCAGTTGTATGATCCGAGTGAGAACAAATTGCACAAATTTCTTTTGCTTGGTTTTTTACGCCACCTAGCGTCGAAATTGCATTAACAAGCATATCAATTTTTTTGTTCATGGTTACCATTTCTAATTGCATGTTGTTACTACTAGAAATTTTGTAAACTCCCTGTTTTTTCGAAAAACCCCTTCCCCTTGTTGAGAATTGTTGTGAGTTCTCGCTGAGTTCTTCGAATAGCTCGATGGCCTCCTCACCACTCTTCCTCATCAAGATTCCATTGCAAGCTGAATCTACAATTGCTTTGTTAGTGTCATTTAAACCCTCATAGAATGCTTGTACCTGATCATCCTTAGGCATGTTGTGCGTAGGACACTTGAGAAGTTTGTTCTTAAAGTCCTTCCATGCCTCGAAGAACAAATCGCCATCTTTTTGTTGGAAGAGTTGAATTTCCCTTTTTAGTTGTTTGGTTTTCTGAGCTAGGAAAAATTCCTTCAAGAACTTTGTTGCCAATTGCTCCCATGATTGAATTGATCCTGGTTCCGAAGAATTATACCACAATTTAGCATTAAGTTTTAATAAAAATGGAAATAAAATTAACCTGATTTGTTCAGGGGTAAGCCCTTGGACGCTTTGCGTTCTGCAAAGATCAAAGAAATCTTGTAAGTGGAGATGAGGATCCTCGTCTAGTTTGCCACTAAAGTGGGGAACCATGCTGAGTAATTAAGGTGATAAGTGCATATTCCCTGTGACATTAGGTTGATAAGCTATGCAAGAAGGTTGCACAATATTCTTCGGAGTGAATTTGTCCTACACTGGTACTCGATTTGGTACTTCCTCACCCATTGTTGCTTTTGGAATGTTTTGCGGTACAGTCGACTTACACCCTAAAGACAGTCGACTGGACTGGCTTAGTTTGTGCAGAGTGTGCTCTATCTCTTGGTCAATAGGTAGTAGCTTGGGATGAAGTGATCGTCTCCCGTGCATACACCAAACTCATGTAACCTCAAATTGGATTGTACCTAAAAAAAGAGAATATTCATAGTTTTCAGTAAATAAAATAAAATAATTTTTTTTTATTGATTTGCAAGTTAAAGTACTAAACAATCCCTGGCAACGGCGCCAAAAACTTGTTGGTCGCTCAATTATCTAAATGAATAGATAATCTAAATACAAATTAAAAACCTCGCAAGTGTACGAATCGTTTTCAGAAGCGTAGTGAAAAGCAAGGGTGGATCCCACAGAAATTGTAGTAATTAACTTACTAATCAATAATCAGAAAGCTTTTATTAAGTTTTATTTCTAAATGTATGTCTGAAAGGAAATGAGATTTAAATCTAGATCAAGTAGTCCTCAATTTGGTAAATTTGAGTCACAAAAATATTTATTGAATTAATTGGGCTTGATTTCCACCTATAGTCAAGAATGCTAGATCAACTTCTCCACTACTCTGATCTCTCATGTTTGTTCACTTAAGGGTATGGTATCTACTCCTCTAATTAAAGATTTCCCTGGGCTAAGAAATTAGGCATGGTATCTACTCCAATTCCTTTCTCTCCTGAAGTGTTTTAGCATGATATCTACTAAGTTGCACTTGAAGAAAGCATAGAACTGTGGAAATTAACAAACACTCAAAGGTCTAGAAGTTGGCATCAAATCTAGATCCTCTAAGTTGATTAAACCAAAGAACCTAATAGATTCTTGTGTTACTAATTATGATCATAAAACTTCATTATTTCAGTTACTTATATAACAGATTCAATTTTATAATACTGCTTATTATAAATTTGATCAAGAACAACCAGGTTTAATCAATAAGTGATCGGAGTAATGCAAAAGAAGATTACTTACATGACTAAGGTTTCAATCTGCCCAAAATGAATTTAGTTGCACATAATCTAACTTTTATTGACTATCAGTTTTGAATACATGACTCTAATGAATTTAACAAGAATAAAAATTAAAGAGAGAAGAAGAAACACTGATTTGTATGATGATCAGCTTGAAACCAATCAGCCTGAAGTCGACTTGATCTCCTCTTAAGTCGACTTGTTCACCTCCCCCTCAATGCCGAGTTTTAGTACTTGATCCCTCCTTTTTCCTTAAATTCTCTTCATCTCCTCTCTTGTTCGATATCTTCTTCTTGGTTTTTAGATCCCTTTTTATAGCTTCTTTTGCCCTCATCTGCAGATCTCCAGCCCAGATTTCAATCTCCTCAAATACCAGATATGGATTGAGTCAAATCCTCTTCATTAACTACCATACCAGATCTCTAGCTTAATTTTTGGGAAGTTGTTATTTGCAGTTATACAATATTTGTTTCCCTGATTTTGACAGCTCAATCTGATTTGTTTTGCGGATTTCGATGAGGGTGTTTCTCAACTGTGCTTATCTCTAATTTCCGTTGAATGCCAGTTCAGTCGACTATTGGCTAAGAATCAGTCGACTGTTTCGCGAACTTTTGGAAACTCAAACCAGTTAGAGAAGTCGACTGTTGACTAAGAGTCAGTCGACTGTTCGGCGAAGCTTCGGAAACTCATCCCACTCTGTTCAGTCGACTGTCGTTAAGGAATCAGTCGACTATATTCCGCAGCTTCTAACAAATGTTTTGATGCAAAATTAGGATTCTTCATTCCAGTGTATCATCCTCAAAGTGATGGATTAGTCTTGAGTAAATCATTGAATCCGCTTCATTTAGTTGCTTTTAGGATGTTTCCTATGGAAAAGAGAAAAGAAGAATAAATTACCAAAGATAGAGAGTTTAATTATCTAATTCCATTCAGATTATTGATCCAAAATGTGGACATTAATGGATTTATCAATTACATGTCACTATTGCTGTAAATTAGGACCTATATCTTATAACCGTTGATTAAAAAGAAATTCTAATTATGTTTGGGTGAGAAAGAATGTAAATGCAGGTTCAGTACCTACTTGGGCACCCAAAATTATATATACTAATCTTCATGTAGGTGCATCAACGCCCTCAACTTAAAAGATCATAGGTACCTTGATGGTAGATGCTCGAGACTCATGACTAGTTACAACAACAAAATCTGCATCTTCATCATGGGAAAAAGAGAAGGACATTAGTTCTTTTGACGAGTGCAACACTGGGTGAAATCTAAATGGTAAACCAATTTTGATCTACTTTTACTTTATGGATGACATACCTTTAAGTAAGAAATCTAAAATATTGTTTATCCATCTATGAAATGCATGCACTTTGTTTACTCCAGTAAATTTTACTTATAAATGTCTTAGTAGTAACATGTGATAAAACTAGTACAAATAACATTTTATAAAGATATGTTACAACTTCATCTAAGATCAATTCCCCTTGTTGTTCTAGACTGCATTTCACCGAATTTACAAATTGGTGGATATACTTCCAATATCATTTTCATGTTTTAAAAGGTGAACTAAACGATACTGATTATTTTTATTGTGCATGGTTTTCTATGACAATTTGTTGATCGGTCGATTGCATAGTCGACTGTTCCCTCATAAGTCGTTCGGTCGACCGACCGGTCGATCGTCCCATACTTTGGAAATTTTCTTCTTAAAAATCTGTTTGGTCGAAAGTGGATCGGTCGACTGCAAAGTCAACTGTCCTGCCCTCTGCCAAATTCATTACAGCTAATTTCTATCGTCTTCAATGTTGCGGTCGACCGTTTGCTTGAACCGGTCGATCGATCATATCAGTTGATCATATCTCAGTTCCTTTCTTTCCTTCTATGACATGTGGGGACCACTCCTCCAACATAAATACCCACATCCCTTCCTTCTCCAGCCTCCACGAAAACCTTAACTTTTTTTCCCAAACCCATAAAAAATCTTCAGAATTCTTTTGCAATCCCCTCTTTAGTTGTTGGTTGCTGTCTCTCTATCTCTCTCTCATGGCTTCTCACGGTCCTTCCTCCTCTCACAGATTTAAAGGTAAGAAATTCGTTGCCTCTAAATTTGTCACTAGAGAAGGAATCACGTTAGAAATGCAAACTGTGCAAATCTTTATTTTTCCACACTTTCTTCTGCTTCGGTTGTTGCAAACCGAGAAATAAATTTAGAAGTCTTGGGTGGCTAACTTAGTTCTATGGTTAGGGGTTAGGATTATTTGTAATTTTGGGTGGGAAATATTCTCACTACACCAAGCATCCACTCTGAGTCATTAACTCATCAATTTTATGCTAATCTAGAGGGTATCCAAGATAATGATCTCACACTCTCATCAGTTATTATTGGCAAGCGGGTTAAGATTACTCCAGACTACCTTCGAAGACAGTATGAGTTGCCCGAAGGAGAAGTCGATGCCTATCAGCTTGACTTCAACACACTCGATTACAAATCGGGCCATGACAAGTCCACCATTAAATCCATGACTGTTAAATCTGAGTTTCTACATGTTCCTCGTCCCACTCCCACAAATTTTACAGATATTGCCCGTGTCTTAAATAAAATTGTCAATGCCAACATTTGGCCTAAAAAGAATGATAAGACCGAAATTAGGGTGGATTAATCCTTTATAATCTTTCTCATTCTAGGCGAATATAAATTTGATCTTGCTACATTCATCATTCGCACAATGAATTTTGCCACGACTAGTAATTGTGGTCTTCCCTTTAGCTCCCTTATCTATAATCTTGCCATTGATTACCGCATTGATGTTGAGAATTTTCTTCTTAGAAAAAATCCCATGTTAATTCTTCCCCAACAAATGGGTATTGATGTTCTGTTCACACAACGTGCACACCGCCGTCAAGCTCAAAAATTTTGCCAAGATGACCAAGCCTGACAAGCACCCTCCTCCTCTTCTCGTCGCAAGAATCCTACTCTTCCATCCTCTTCATCTATGTTTATGACCCGTACTCAATTCGCCTCCTATCAAAGGCACGCATACAACTACTATGTCAACACCATTGAATTCCAAAGAAGAATGAGAACTTCTTCCCCCTCCCTCTGATGCTGAGAAGTCTAATGAGAGCGATGGAGACGATAACGAAGATGATGATGGCGACGACGATGATGAATAGTTCCAATAATGTTGCATTTTAATAATGTTTCAATATTGTTGACTCTTGTGGTCTATCTTGCGAAGTTAATTCTGTAACATTTGTTATTTAAACATGAATTTAGTAGTGATAATGATAACTTGAATATCTTGTACATATCTATGATGTACTCATCTCTGATGTTACCTTGTCTATTAGGGTGATCGGTCGACCACACGGTCGACCGGTCTTCTCTCTGTTTTGTTTTGAGTAACATGGTTCCTTTACCGGTCGACCGGGCTCCTTTCTATTGCTTTTATAGGCGATTTAATTTGTTTTTCCTTTTGCCCAGTCGACTGTGCAGTCGACCAGTTTTTCTTCTGCCAGTTTTTTATTATTATTTTTAATTCTTGATCTTTTCCGATGTTTTCCTTCAACTATTCTTTTTGCACCTTTTGGTGTGTTCCAAAAAGGGGGAGAAATTTTGAATCTTTTAAATCAAATTTCTCTCCCCTACTACTTTGTATTGATGAAATCTCAAATCTATGATATCATGTAGAACTCTTACTGTATATCAAAGACCTTCGTGATCAGCGGTATCATGTAAGAAGATTTCTCTACGGCTGTCTAAAATGCTATGTTCTTTTTCTGTCTCCCAATTTTATATCTCCCAAAATTGCTTATTTTTGTTAAATTTACATATATATGCTTTGAAACAAAACCTCACTTAAACTGTTCCATGAACACACTCATTTAATCTGTACATGCATGAATTTAGGGGGAGTATTGGATTAAGGGGGAGAAGTTAAATTTGATCTATTTTAAACCTAAAATTCTAAGGTATGTTTTGTTCACACCAAAAGGGAGAGATTGTTGACTCTAAGTTTGGTGTGCACAAAACATATCATGTACAACTAATATTTTCAGTTAAGACTTACAGGATATACAGAAAAAGGAAAATCAAAAGAGGCATGCATAAAAAAGATCAAGGAAGATTGCAACACAAGAAACATGTGCCTCAAATCTCCAAGGAAGCAAGCATAATTAAATTATTCATTTATGTTTTTGTGAGAAAATGGTATGTAAATGTCGTTTGATTGATTGATTGATTTTCGGTATGAATATAAAGTAGATTTGTTAAATAAAAGTCGAATCAGCACGATAGCAGTCGACCGCACGAAATGTCGATCGACCGTCACAACAGTTGACTGCTCATTATAGTTGAAAAGATGAGTTAGTCGATCGGTCATCGTTCGACTTTCAAGTTGAAAGATGAACGATCGACTGCTCACGTATGCGGTCGACCGTAAACATGCAGACTTGACTTTTTCGGAAATATCTTTCTTTTTTGGAAAGATACATTTCCTCGCTTTATAAATTGAGGCGAATTTACTGAGTATTCTTCATCCCTTGCAATCATAATTCTGCTTAACTAATCATTCAATCAACGATCCGAGTGTGAGAGCTTTTATTGTTTTCTTTAGCCAATATCACTTCAGATCTTGAGAGTTTTTATTTTCTTCCACTTCGGTGAGTTTTTGTGGGACTTGTGTGTAGAAGCCCTGTGGGTGTAATAGGTCTCTCGGCCTGAATTCCGAGAATCACTGTACAATGGTTTAAAGTATAGTGAAATGCTTGTGGCGGAAAATTGCTATAAGTAAAAAGTGTGGACGTAGACCTGGGGATCGAACCACGTTATGTTGTTGTGTCTTGCCTGCTTACTGTTTGCTTTCTCTAAATCTTTTTACGCGTTTAATTCAAGTTTTTAATTTTCGCACAATCACCCTATTCACCCCTCCCTAGGGTGATTTACATGTGTGTGTGTGCGTGCGTGTGTGTGTGCATAAATACTCTATTGTATACAGTATGTATGGGGTTGTATGTATGTATATACAGTATAAATACTTTGATACGTAATTTACATTCTGTATACATATAGATACATACATATTGATACATACATACTGATATATACTAATATATAAAAAATTAAAATTAATTATTATAATAAACATATATATAATAATAATAATAATAATAATAATAATAATAATAATAATAATAATAATAATAATAATAATAATAATATGCATACTATTATATATACATACTGTATACGTATACATACATACATATTGATATATACATACTGATATATAATACTATACAATAATATATAATAATAATAATAATATATAATAATATATTATAATAATATATATAATATATATACTACTAAGTTTGTCCGTGGGCACGTGCCTACGGCACGTCTTCGATGTATCATATGAAAGTAAGCATTGTAATGTCAGGAATATAAAAGAAAGAATTAATTGATCTAATATGAAAGAGTTATAGTTGTCATACAAAAAAAATGGAACTTACATGGCCATATATAATGATGTTATCCATTGCAGGAAGCCGTGAGAAGTTAGACAGATGCTGTTTAGTTCGGACGAAGAACTTGCTCTATATATCAAGGAGGAAAAATATTTAACGATTAACTTTGATGTTCTCAGTGTATTCTACTATCAAATGTTAACAAACTTTTTGAGATGTACTAATGTTCACGTATAATACTGGATACATTTACTTTCCAGCATTTTGGATGCATTAGTCTGAAACATCCATCATGGAGTTTATGTAGCTCAAGTTTGAATAGTACGACAACAATTAGTTGTAAATAAAAGTCCAGGTTTGAATAATTATAAATGGGGGTGTAAAATCCGATTTCTTAGAACTTTGAGGGTGCAAAATGATGAAGTTTAACTTTTGAAGAGATATTTGCTACTTTCAGTGTAACTTTAGATGTTGAAATTTACCAAAGTGAATATCCAATTAAATCTTCCATTACATTTAAAATCAATCAGGAAACTCACTGAAATTTTCTACCTGAGCAATAAAAAAACATAACATATGTGAAAAATCTGAAAATTTATAAACCTGAAATCTGAAAATCTAAATTCCTATATATATATATATATATATGGGTAAAAGGGGTATGAGCAACTTGCTCATTTAGTAAATGAGAAATTGATTATGTGACATGCATGTGATACATTGGACAACTAATCCTTTTATAGATTGTCCAATCACATGTATGCCACATGATCAATTGCTCATTTACTAAATGAGCAAGTTGCTCATATCCCTTTTACCCTATATATATATATATATATATATATATATATATATATATATATTTATAGGAAAATCTTCCATTGTGCACCACCCCTCCGTGTGCACTCATGTGCACTCGACCTTCCCGCCTTCGTATCGACGATCTGAACCGTTCACAATGATCTACACATCTAAATTAGTCTAAATATGTAAAATCAAATCATGTGAAATTCATTTGCCCATCCATCATGTAACTATAAAAAATAATGATTTTCAGCCATACAATTTTGTAACACTTCAATGGATGGGCAAATGAATTTCAAATAATTTGATTTTACATATTTAGACTAATTTAGATGTGTAGATGAATGTGAACGGTTCGGATCGTCAATACGAAGGCGGGAAGGCCGAGCGCTGTGTGCACCATAGGTGGTGCACAACAGGAAGACTTCCAGACACACACACACATACACACACACACACACACACACACACACACACACACACACACACACACACACACACACATATATATATATATAAACTTTTTATATGTAAAAAATAACTTTAAATTCATTTTAAAATCTTACAAAAATTATAAATCGATTCATAATCATGTCTATTAACATGCTGATAAATATCAAGTCTTAATTCACTTACTAACATGCCATTTTAAATTGTGAAATATGATGATATACTATAAGTAACAATCTGGAATGTGCAGACCTAGTAGTACAAAAAATATGATAACTCATTGTCTATAACTCAGAATCCGAATCCGTCTAATGTTCTGGAAACTAGATTTACAGAGCTACGACATTCAATTCAATTACTACTCACTACAACACACGATGGATTTACCGGCGTATATTCTCCGGTGTTTTGCCAGAAACGCCGGGGTAGGAAGAGACCAGGAATAAGGCGTCAAATTGGATGGTTATACGCCGGCAGCCTCTATAAAACGCCGGGGAATTATGGTATTCACCGGCATTTTATATTAAAATGCCGGTGAAGGCCATATTTACCGGCGTTTAACTAAAAATGCCGGTATAGGGTTTGGAATAAATTTCCCCCAAACCCTATACCATTCAAAAAAAAACCCAAATTTTTTTTCCCCTCTCCCTCGCGCTCTCCCGCCTCTGCCATGACCGCCATCGTTGTGCCCTCCCTCGTCGTCCCTGTGCTCCGTCGTCCTCCGTCGTCCACTCTCTCACTCCCGTCGTTGCTGCAAGCCTCCATAACCTTCTCTCTCTCTCACTCGCATTGTCACCACCCTTCCCCCATCGCCGCCCCCTCCTCCGCCGTCGCCCTTTCCCCCCCTCGTCGCCCCCCTCCCCTGCCGTCGCTCCTTCAATTGACACAAACCCTAGGTTTGTTCTTGAAATTTCTGAATCGTTTTATTTTTAAAATTTTTGTTTCTGAAATTTCTACACAAACCCTAGGTATGATGTAGTTGGTATGTTCTTGAGATTGGTTCTACAATTTTTCCCAACTCTCTAATTTAGCTTGCTACTTGAGATTGGTTCTTGAGATTCTTGAGATTGATTCTTGAGATTGGTATTACTAAGTATGACCATGGAACAATTTGGGTTTGAAAGAGAAGAATGCGATAATTTCTGAGCTGGGTTGTTAATAGGGATAATTTGGAGCCAAGTTGCCTGAGTACAAAATTTCACTTGTGCTACATTTCACATATAGTTGTAGCACGAAAATTAAATTGCCTTCATGTATTGTATATTTGGATTTTGGTATACAGCATCCTTAGATGACAGTTAACCCATTTTGGCAAAAAAACATGCTAAGATGACAATCAGATGGCTAATATCCAGCATCTTCAACAGTAAAAGAAATGAAAATTTCCAGTATCTAAGCATGTTTGTCTATTAATTCTTCATCCCAACTTTGCCAATGATGTTTCTGGCTCCAAAAGAAACCTGCACAAGGTTTGTTCTGACCAATTCTTGTACAGATTTGGGAATTCTGAAGTTTTTAGATCCAGGATCACAAATTTTGATTGGGCTGTGATTGGATTGTTTAGTGACTGTCGTCTATGTTCTTAATTGGGCTGTAATTAGAAAGAGACGAGTTGGAGTGGAGATCTGGAAACCCATATAGAGACATCTCGTTCATAATAATTTATTATTATTGTTGTTCTTGTCGCTCTTGCTGTTGTTGCTGATGTCTCTTTGTGTGCGTTTGCTGAAGAAAAAGAAGGGATGAGAGAGAGATGAGGAAAATGCCGCTATGTTAGCCTGGTGTATCCTCATTCTCTACCATTCCTCTTTCTGGCTTCTATATTTGGTTTCCTTCCACGATGACACTTCCTTAAAACTACACCTTGATATGAGCTCTATTCTTATTTTTCTTCAATAAAAATGGGAGTTTTGCTGATCCAACAAACATGTACCCGCATACGTCCAAATGGCATTTTCTTTAGAAAGTCGGTCTCCAAAGAATCGATCTATGACTAGAATTTCCAATCGAAAGCCCAATCAAAATTTATCATCCTGGATCTAAAATCTTCAGAATTCCCAAATCTGTACAAGAATTGGGCTGAACAAACCAGTGTGCAGGTTTCTCTTTGAGTCAGAAACATCATTGGCAAAGTTGGGATGAAGAATTAATAGACAAACATGCTTAGATACTGGAAATTTTCATTTCTTTTACTGTTGAAGATGCTGGATATTAGCCATCTGATTGTCATCTTAGCATGCTTTTTTACCAAAATGGGTTAACTGTCATCTAAGAATGCTATATACCAAAATCCAAATCTGTACAAGAATTGGGCTGAATAGACCTGTGTGCAGGTTTCTCTTTAAGCCGGAAACATCATGATTTAGTTGGGATGAAGAATTAATAGACAAACATGCTTAGATACTTGAAATTTTCATTTTCGTTTACTGTTAAAGATGCTGGATATTAGCCATCTGATTGTCATCTTAGCATGCTTTTTTTACCAAAATGGGTTAACTGTCATCTAAGGATGCTGTATACCAAAATCCAAATCTGTACAAGAATTGGGCTAGTTTCACTTTGAGCCGGAAACATCATGATTTAGTTGGGATGAAGAATTAATAGACAAACATGCTTAGATACTGGAAATTTTCATTTTCTTTCACTGTTAAAGATGCTGGATATTAGCTATCTAATTGTCATCTTAGCATGCTTTTTTTACCAAAATGGGTTAACTGTCATCTAAGGATGCTGTATACCAAAATCCAAATCTGTACAAGAATTGGGCTGAACAGACATGTGTGCAGGTTTCTCTTTGAGCCGGAAACATCATGATTTAGTTGGGATGAAGAATTAATAGACAAACATGCTTAGGTAATGGAAATTTTCATTTTCTTTTACTGTTAAAGATGCTGGATATTAGCCATCTGATTGTCATCTTAGCATGCTTTTTTTACCAAAATGGGTTAACTGTCATCTAAGGATGCTGTATACCAAAATCCAAATCTGTACAAGAATTGGGCTGAACAAATATGTGTGCAGGTTTCTCTTTGAGCCGAAAACATCATGATTTAGTTGGGATGAAGAATTAATAGACAAAGATGCTTAGATACTGGAAATTTTCATTTTCTTTTACTGTTAAAGATGCTGGATATTAGCCATCTGATTGTCATCTTAGCATGCTTTTTTACCAAAATGGGTTAAATGTCATCTAAGGATGCTGTATACCAAAATCCAAATCTGTACAAGAATTGGGCTGAACAGACCTGTGTGCAGGTTTCTCTTTGAGCTGGAAACATCATGATTTAGTTGGGATGAAGAATTAATAGACAAACATGCTTAGATACTGGAAATTTTCATTTTCTTTCACTGTTAAAGATGCTGCATATTAGCCATCTGATTGTCATCTTAGCAAGCTTTTTTTACCAAAATGGGTTAACTGACATCTAAGGATGCTGTATACCAAAATCCAAATCTGTACAAGAATTGGGCTGAACAGACCCCGTGTGCAGGTTTCTCTTTGAGCTGGAAACATCATGATTTAGTTGGGATGAAGAATTAATAGACAAACATGCTTAGATACTGGAAATTTTCATTTTCTTTCACTGTTAAAGATGCTGCATATTAGCCATCTGATTGTCATCTTAGCAAGCTTTTTTTACCAAAATGGGTTAACTGACATCTAAGGATGTTGTATACCAAAATCCAAATCTGTACAAGAATTGGGTTGAACAAACATGTGTGCAGGTTTCTCTTTGAGCCGGAAACATCATGATTTAGTTGGGATGAAGAATTAATAGACAAACATACTTAGATACCGGAAATTTTCATTTTCTTTTACGGTTAAAGATGCTGGATATTAGCCATCTGGTTGTCATCTTAGCATGCTTTTTTTACCAAAATGGGTTAACTGTCATCTAAGGATGCTGTATACCAAAATCCAAATCTGTACAAGAATTGGGCTGAACAGACCTGTGTGCAGGTTTCCCTTTGAGCCGGAAACATCAGGATTTAGTTGAGATGAAGAATTAATAGACAAACATGCTTAGATACTGGAAATTTTCATTTTCTTTCACTGTTAAAGATGCTGGATATTAGCAATCTGATTGTCATCTTAGCATGCTTTTTTTTACCAAAATGGGTTAACTGTCATCTAAGGATGCTGTATACCAAAATCCAAATCTGTACAAGAATTGGGCTGAACAAACATGTGTGCAGGTTTCTCTTTGAGCCGGAAACATCATGATTTAGTTGGGATGAAGAATTAATAGACAAAGATGCTTAGGTACTGGAAATTTTCATTTTCTTTTACTGTTAAAGATGTTGGATATTAGCCATCTGATTGTCATCTTAGCATGCTTTTTTACCAAAATGGGTTAACTATCATCTAAGGATGCTGTATACCAAAATCCAAATCTGTACAAGAATTGGGCTGAACAGACCTGTGTGCAGGTTTCTCTTTGAGCCGGAAACATCATGATTTAGTTGGGATGAAGAATTAATACACAAACATGCTTAGATACTGGAAATTTTCATTTTCTTTCACTGTTAAAGATGCTGGATATTAGCCATCTGATTGTCATCTTAGCATGCTTTTTTTTTACCAAAATGGGTTAACTGTCATCTAAGGATGCTGTATACCAAAATCCAAATCTGTACAAGAATTGGGCTGAACAAACATGTGTGCAGGTTTCTCTTTGAGCCGGAAACATCATGATTTAGTTGGGATGAAGAATAAATAGACAAACATGCTTAGATACTGGAAATTTTCATTTTCTTTTACTATTAAAGATGCTGGATATTAGCCATCTGATTGTCATCTTAGCATGCTTTTTTACCAAAATGGGTTAAATGTCATCTAAGGATACTGTATACCAAAATCCAAATCTGTACAAGAATTGGGCTGAACAGACCTGTGTTCAGGTTTCTCTTTCAGCCGGAAACATCATGATTTAGTTGGGATGAAGAATTAATAGACAAACATGCTTAGATACTGGAAATTTTCATTTTGTTTTACTGTTAAAGATGCTGGATATTAGCCATCTGATTGTCATCTTAGCATGCTTTTTTACCAAAATGGGTTAACTGTCATCTAAGGATGCTGTATACCAAAATCCAAATCTGTACGAGAATTGGGCTGAACAGACCTGTGTGCAGGTTTCTTTTTGAGCCGGAAACATCATGATTTAGTTGGGATGAAGAATTAATAGACAAACATGCTTAGATACTGGAAATTTTTATTTTCTTTCACTGTTAAAGATGCTGCATATTAGCCATCTGATTGTCATCTTAGCATGCTTTTTTTACCAAAATGGGTTAACTGTCATCTAAGGATGCTGTATACCAAAATCCAAATCTGTACAAGAATTGGGCTCAACAAACATGTGTGCAGGTTTCTCTTTGAGCCGGAAACATCATGATTTAGTTGGGATGAAGAATTAATAGACAAACATACTTAGATACCGGAAATTTTCATTTTCTTTTACTGTTAAAGATGCTGGATATTAGCCATCTGATTGTCATCTTAGCATGGTCTTTTACCAAAATGGGTTAACTATCATCTAAGGATGCTGTATACCAATATCCAAATCTGTACAAGAATTGGGCTGAACAGACCTGTGTGCAGGTTTCTCTTTGAGCCGGAAACATCATGATTTAGTTAGGATGAAGAATTAATAGACAAACATGTTTAGATACTGGAAATTTTCATTTTCTTTTACTGTTAAAGAAAATGAAAATTTTGGTAACATCATGATTTTGTGTTCAATTTGATTGCAAGAGTGCGCAATTTTTCTTTTTTTTTTATTTAATTTTTTTCTTATTTAAAAAAAAAAATTTAAAATATATCTACACCGGCATTTTTACAAGCGCCGGTGTAGCTTTCAGCAAAAAATTGATAGCCTTTACCGGCGGTTTAAGAACGCCGGTGTAGGTAATGACCAAAAATAGCACTACCAAACGAAAGCACACATTCCCCGACGTTTTTGCGACCGCCGGTGTAGTTTTAACCTACACCAGCGGTCGTAAAAAACGCCGGTGAATGTCCCTAACCTACAGCGACACGCGATTCAGCGACACTTGCACCGGCGATTTATTAAACGCCGGTGGTGTCTACAGCGGGGTTTATAAACGCCGGTAAATGTGCAAAAAAAGGCGGTAAAGCCTGTGCATTTTGTAGTGACTTGCCGGATTTCAAAGAGTATATATATATATATATATATATATATATAAGTAACAATCTGGAATGTGCAGACCTAGCAGTACAAAAAATATGATAACTCATTGTCTATAACTCAGAATCCGAATCCGTTGAATGTTCTGGAAACTAGATTTACAGAGCTACAACATTCAATTCAATTACTACTTGCTGGATTTCAAAGAGTATATATATATATATATATATATAGCATTGGAAATCAATCAGGGAACTCTGGGAAATTTTCTACTTGAGCAACCAAAAGAAGCAAAAAAATTCTGAAAATCGGAAAATTTACAAACTTGAAATATGATGGAATGTGCAGACCTAGCAGTACAAAAAATATGATAACTCATTGTCTATAACTCAGAATCCGAATCCGTTGAATGTTCTGGAAACTAGATTTACAGAGCTACGACATTCAATTCAATTACTACTTGCCGGATTTCAAAGAGTATATATATATATATATATATATATATATATATAAAATAAAACACAAAGAAAGCTATCAAGCGGCTCACATTTAATCTCTCCCAAAATCAATAGACCAGATCTACTCTCACAAAACATATTTTCCCGCCCAAAATTTTAAATTCCACAAATTCAAAATCCACTCTCTCTCTCTCTCTCCCAAAATATCCACCCGTTCACTCTCTTTCAATCTTTCTCACTGTCTCTTTCTCTCCTGCTTGCTATCTCTCTCTCTTCCCTTCGCTCTCTCTCTCTCTCATCGATCGGCTCCATCTCTCTCTCTCTCTCAGCTCATTTATCCAACCCCTCCTCTCTCTCTCCTCACATCCCGTCATTCCCGACCCTCTCTCTCTCTCTCTCCAGTCACTTCCCGACCCCCCTCTCTCTCTCTCGACGCCGTGAAGCCCCGCCCCCACTCCCTCTCTCCACGCCCCACCTCCGGAAGCCAGCCCCGACGCCCCACCACCTCGGCGGCCCACTTCCTCAAGCCAACCCCGACGCCCTACCTCCTGGCGCTGCCCTCCTCCTCTCTTTCTCAATCTCTCCTCACTTACCGACCCCCCTCTCTCTCTCTCGACGCCTCCACCCTCTCTCATATTTGGTAATTAGTCACTTACTTTCCATTTTGCTTATTTTGCTTTTTTTGTTCACTTATTTTAACTAATTTGATTTGGGTTTTTGTTACTTTTGCAGGGATTGTGGGAAGCAAGTGTATTTGGGTATGGATTTTTATTTTTGTTGTTGTTGTTGTTGTTGTTGTTGTATGTTGCTGAATCAGTTTTCGAAAATTGGTTTTGTTCTTATTTATGTTTTTGAAAATTTGCAGGGGTTTTAACATTGCTCATGCTGCTGCTAGGTGAGTTTGATGATTGTTTTGTGGTTTTTTTCAATGACCCGTTTGAGTTGAGAGAACAAATTGAGCTGAATTTTGTTGAATTAGGGCTTATGATCGAGCTGCGATCAAGTTTCGGGGAGTGGAAGCTGATATAAACTTCACTTTGAGTGACTATGAGGAGGATTTGAAACAGGTAAAGATTGGAATTTTAAAATATTGGCATATATTCTACTATGGATTGCATTTGCCTAGCTTCTGCTGTTTAATATTAGAATCCCCTAATTAAAGTTGATACCCAATGTTTAAAATTTTGGTGTAGAGTTCGTAACTTCAGATGGGTGTTTTGAGGAAGCTTGCATGCTTGCTAATGTGAAAGATCTGCTGGTAAACTTAGGGTCTATTGGTAGGCTAGGAAGACCTGTTATTAGAGATTTCATGGGTCTTGGGCAAGTGCCTTTTTATCGATTCTCCTGAACCTTGGTTGGAAAGTTAAAGAAGTAATTAAGGAAGTTCCTCCAGTGGTTGTAACCTTGGTTGGAAACTTAGGGTCTATTAGTGGAATCGTCTTTTACCCAATTTCCTTTCAACACTGCAAATCCTTTTGGTATATGGTTCACCCTATGCATACTAGGTTTAACACCATTGGTCTTCTACTAATTTTGCTTGCAGCATGGAAAGAACTGAAGAGGAAAGAAGAGATTAACAGAGAAGAGATGAGAAAAGAGGAACGAACTGAATTTTCTCTTAGGGTGAAAACAGAGGTGAGTTCGTTAGACTTTGGCTCTCAACTTATACATTTAGATTTGTTTTGAATACATTGTCCGATTGATAGCTATATAATGCTCAAGGAACTAGCAAGGACACTCTCTGAGTGTGCAAATCTGCAAAAGAGGAGTTTAGATTTGGTGAAGGAGCTTGCTGCTGGATTGAACACGCAAAGGGTTGTATGAGATTTTGTTTAGTTAACATCTTTTGTCCTACTTCATGTTTGTTTGTGATATCATAATTGCTTCTGTTCAGGGTGGACAGATCTGAACCTGGGAGAAGAAGAGATGGTGAAGCTTACTTCAATTGGTCATGAAAGGAATCCCTGGCCCTTTGCAACAAGTATGTCAACCAAGAAAGTGAGAGAAATTTCATTTCCGCATGTTTAATAAATGTAGATTGTAGTAAGACCTGAAGTCATTACCTCTCATCACATTTTCAAGCATTAATTATTCTTTTGACTTAAAATATGCCAAGATGCCACCCATTTTCATTCATGAGAAATAACGAAACAAGAGTTTTAGTACAAACCAACAAAATAATACATCCTACGTACGTTCAAGCCTTACATTGTCACCAAAGTTCCTTAAGTGCTTTTTCAGTGCTCATGTGATAATTTCTTACGAAAATAGGAAATTTTTACATATGCTTCGCATATTATGTATGGAAAGTGTTTATGAGCTGGCAAGTTATTTACACATGCATATCATAATGATGGCGAAAAGTGTTTATGAGCTGGCAACCAATGTTTGTAATATAATTCATGCGTTGTATTCTTCCATAGAATGATTTTCTTTTATTCTCATCAATTTTTGATTTTTCATTGTGTAGTAAATATAAAAAAAAGATGCATCTTTTTTGGTACTATAAAACTGATTTCTATCTATATGGATGTCTTCTCAGGATCGAGCTATAAAGAACCTATGATCCAGTGCAATCTTATAGGAAATTCAGATATAAAGCCCTAAACATTCATGTTCTTTTATATATAAAGCCCTAAACTGAATTGTAGAAAGTACTTTAGGGCTTTATATATAAAAGAACATGAATGTTCAAGGAAGAAACTGATATGCGACACTTTATATAGCAACTCATATTCAATCTGCAGTTAAGGATACTCAAGTGGTTTTAGAACCTCATCTAGAGTGAGTACAATATTTTGTCGGCCATCCCACGACTGATCTTCAAATATGTGCATATTTCTTTCTATATTCTAACAGAATATAGAAAGACTCTAAGAAAAATGTGCATTCTCTCTATATGTATATTCAATTAGACAACTAGAGTTCCAGTCACGATTTCATGTAAGCAGAGGCAGTAAAATTGATTTATAAATAGTGCAATGCAATGATGGAGGAAAAGCCAAAATGAAACTAATGCTACAAATTGTGCAGAAAAAGAAGTCAGTCAAACTGATTACATCAGATATGAGTTTCTTTAATGAGAATTGCAACGACAAAAAGACATACACTGATATATGTACTTTAGATTTAATGTTTTGTAGGGAATTATCAAAAGTTGAAAGTACACAGTTTCTTTCTTTCTCAATTTTTTCCTATTCATTATATGGACCCAGAAGAAGAACATAGACAAAAATGGTTCAGTGAAGATCTACATATAGATAACAATCAAGCACTACCTTGACAGAAATAGCTGAACCTACTAAATCCTTTGTTATATCTTGAGTTGCTTTTTGTGAATCTACAAGAGTAAAAGTATCAAATATTAGTAGTATGTTATAACAATCGACAAATGCTGTATGTACTTGCTATATGCTTCCATTTCAGCCAAAACTAATGCTACAAGTTGTGTATGTTAACTACTTAGTGTGTGCTTCCACCAATTTTGTTCATATCAAGTTGTTTATGTTTATGTATGTTAACTTTTGTGGCATTCATATCAAGTTGCTTATGTTCATTATTATTTAATTTGATTTTTATCAGAGGTGCTTTTTAAAAAAAGAATCGTTGCGCTTTGATTATATGGATTTATGATTGTAGATATTTTATAAATAACTGATGGGGAACACATTGCACAACAAAAGTTTTCAACTTTTATTCCAGTTGTTTCCCTTTATGCATTGTCCCCCTTAGCTTTATGCATCGTAAACATCTACAACTTTTATGATTGTAGAGTTTATTAATTCCAATTACTTCTGTTAAATGATTCCCTTTATGCATCGTAACAACATTAGGTCAAGTCGAAGGAAGTGACCATGACAGTACTTTTGGCCAAGGCTGCGGCAATGGCACTTGCACAACACCCAGTTGTGAATGCCAGCTGCAAAGATGGGAAGAGTTTCACATACAACCCCAGCATTAACATTGCGGTGGCAGTGGCAATTGATGGTGGCCTCATCACTCTAGTTCTCCAGGATGTTGATAAGGTCAGTCTTGATGTACACAAGGTTAAGAACAGACATTAAAACCCTTCTCATTTATCATTTTAGCTAACTATTTGTAATGCAGCTGAATATCTACTTGCTCTCACAAAAATGGAAAGAGTTGGTAGGCAAGGCTCGCTCAAAGCAACTTCAGCCCAACGAGTACAACTCAGGTGTGTTTACAGTAGATGTCTTTTGTTTCTCTTTCTAAGTTTTCGCTAATTAACTGTAGGTTGATGATTTATGATATGTTATGCAGGAACATTTACTCTATCGAATTTGGGTATGTTTGGAGTAGACAAATTTGATGCTATACTACCTCCCGGACAGGTGGGGTTTTAAAACAATTATGGATAACTGTGCTTTTTCGTGAACATCTTAATGACTATTCACTGTTCTAAAAGGGCGCTATAATGGCTGTGGGAGCATCAAAGCCCACTCCAATTGCTGGCAAGGATGGTTTCTTCACCGTGAAGAGTAGATTGCTGGTAATTGATCATTTGCCTATTCATGTTATGCTTTTCATATCTGCATGCATAAAAGGGAAATTACATAATATCTGTTTAGGGTCATGATTCCAATTTCGGAGAACAATCCTTATGAAAGATTATACTTTACACTAATTTACAAAACTCAAGTTATTAAACACAGCTTCATTTTCGAAAACACAGTAAACACTTATACAAGTAACTGTCTAACTGAAACAATTTATTCTGAAGGTAATACTTGGGTTTCCTGTAAACTTTTGAACTTATAATTAACTTATGGCATAAAAGTTGGATGCCGGTGAACTACAAACCAAACAATAAGACGGCACATAGCTAAAATTACACCTCACAAATCTAAAACAACTATTCAGTGTTTATAACTCCGGTGATCAATTTATTTAGAACTCAATTAGTTACTGGAAATAAGTTTAAAATGAAAGCCATCAAAGAGAGATCTTCATTATAGCTAAAAGTTTAAATTAAGCAAGTTTAAAATTAAGAAGTTTAAATTAAGCAATATTTTCTTAGACCTGCAACTTTGAATTATTATCTTTTATGCACACATTTTTTTTGAATTTTGCTATTTCAACGTTAACATTATTTTTAGCCAGAGCAGCTTATCTCCTACTAACCTTAATATTATGTTTTTGCATGTCAACTTCATTAAATGTGCATAAACTACAGATCTTATTTTTAAAAACATTCTAACATACGGTAAGTTTAAAAATTAAAAAAAGGAAAACTACATGCTTCTTATTAACGTAAATTTATACTATGTAGATGATAGATTACATGTCAACTTCATTAAAAACATTCTAAGAGACTGCAAGTTTATAATTAAAAAAGGAAAACTACTTGCTTCTTATTAAAGCAAATTTATAATATGTAGACGAAAAGATAGCTTACATGTCAACTTCATTAAATGTCGTGAGCATAGCAAATGTGTTCTCAGATTCCTTCAAGTGAGTAGCAATTCTTCTCCTAAGTCATGGCATAGGAACCTAAATCCACAGTTCAAAAGTTTCTCCTAACAATAGTTCAAAATCAAAACACAACCAACAAGCACTCAATGGCCTGCCAATATTCTAAACCCTATTGCCTCATTCATTATCCTTCAGTAGTAAATAATAAGCAGCTATCTACAGTGCAAGAAGTTTACCCACTAAAATAATAGATTGAAAAATTTAGAGACAGAAGCAATTAGTCTTTGGTGTTATTGATTTAGTAAAAGTATCTTTAGTTGGCACAGTGATTTAGTCCAACCCCTGGCATTGATGTACTACTAGGATGATCTAAATCCACTTATTTAATTATGCTTCTTTATGAGATTTGTTCCAAGTTATTGTCTAGGATGCATCTAATTGATATTTATGCTAATTTTACTCAACTCTTTTTTTGTTTCCTTAAGGAAATGGTCCTCCAGCCGGGCAAAATTTTCACCAGCATGTTCCACGGATTCAAAGACAGATTCTTTACTTCCGACAACCCCGAAAGGTATTTGAGAAAATGCATAGGAGACACATAAGCATTAAACAAAATGTTCATCTTAACCTAACAAGCTATAGTTGTAGTTTATAAACTACAATTCACCCAAATATTGTACAAATGAGTCTCAGTTTACAATTACAATTTTAGTACAACTACAATGAATTTGTGTTTAGTACAAATGTAAACAATGGTGATGAAAATACCGATGATAAAAATGTAAAATATCTCATTTAACAAAAGGTCTTTCAAATTTTGCTTCATCATATCTCATTTAACAAAAGGTCTTTCAAATTTTGCTTCATCACATGTAACAAAAGGTCTTGCAATGCAATCAAGATCACATTATGAATAAAGAAATTCCCAAACAAAGCTATTATTAACAAAAATAATCCATTCATTTCACATATACTTCACAATATATACATCACCACAAACTTTCTCTCTCTTTATCTCTCTCATTTCCCCCTCTTTTTAATCCATACATTGTTAACTACATAAAAATATGACAAAGGGGAACTAACTCATACAGTTTGAGGCATTAACTGCGTTAGGAAATGGATTGTTACTTACTCCAAGTCAAATATGAAATTACTAATGATGAAGTCACACAATACTGTTGTAGATTCACAATACTATATTTTTATTCCGAGCTGCTGACAAATGATCCTGCAATAAACAATGAATTATGCATGTCACTCTATAATCCTACTTCAGATTACATCAAGGTCTACCGGCAAATAAATCATCATTCATGAACTCTTGACGAAGACGTATATTTTACTCTTTATAGGATTTTTTCATATGCTACATCATACCAAAGAAACATCTGCAGCAAATAAATCTGCACTCTTTCAATCAATGTTAATTACAATGAGAATGGAGACAAATTACACAGAAACATCTGCAGCAAATAATAAAAATCTTTTGAAGTCCCAGTTCAAAAACCATAAAAGCTGGTTTCAGGAGAGTGGGGGGAAAGGGGATATAATTGCATAGAGCAGGAAAATCATGAAAAGAAAAAAATATAGAGCAAAACAATGAAATGGTAGGTTTCAACTTTAAGAAGGTAAAATAACAACTACAGCATTCAATCTAGCATATCAATCAGATAAAACTCAATAAAACAGTCACCCTGTACATATTTTTTTTTCAAAATTTTGGAACAAGATTGAATTTATGTAACTGACAATAACTGGAACCAACATATTCCTCACCATCAAATTGATTCCTGAGCTCTGCATTTTGAGACTTTAGCACAGAAATTTTCATTGCCAACTCATGAATCTACAAATCAAAACCATGTGGTAACAAAAAGTAAGTATAAGCAACATGCCAATTAATGTACCTTATACCTTCATAGACTTCAACTGGAATAAAAGTTGAAAAGTTCTGAATCATAAACGAATAAAAAATTGTAACCTCCAAGTATAATAATGGTTAAGTTACTAACTTACTATGATAGTTTCAACTTTCAAATCATTCACTAGCTTCGAAGTTGAACCATGAGAATGACATGATTGTCTCAAATATTCAAATCTTAGTACTTTTGCAAAATACTTGACAGTTTAACTTTTTGTAGGGTGATGAGGAACATGTTTGGTTGAAGCCATTGTTCTGTTTGAAAGGTAATGGTTTCAAAACTATTACTATTGTTTTAATTGTTTATTGTAAACTCTTACTATTTGATTCAAAACTCTAACTATTTTTTTAGGCTCATTAATTGTTTGGTCCTATTTTTGAAGACTTCAACCATTGTGTTCTCCTACAACCATGTAATTTTTTTTTCATTCAGTTGGTTGGTGTTTAGTATGGTGGAGGATGTAATAGTTGTAATAATTGTAATATTTAGCATTTTGGGAGATGATGTAAGTAACTGTATATAATGATGATATAATATAGTTATGTTAATACCCGTACCCGCAATTTTGTGGAGTATTGGGTTCTGTGTTTGGTTTTTTAAAGGTTTTTCGAAGGTTTTTCAAAAAAATTATTACATTTTCAAACGAATTTTTGGTTTTTATTTTGTATCTTGCATTATATTCTGATTTTTTCCCCCAGAGCCTTATATATATGATGCCTGTGTGATGTTGCTCGGTTGAGCCTGGGGAGGATTGATATTTATTGCCTGTGATGTCATATATTTAATTGTTAGCAGAATTCCGTAAGGAATTTCTGTAAAAAGGCTAATATTTTAGGGGAGGTTCTGTCAAAATTTTTACTAAATTTTCTAAAATCTATTATGTTTTCAAACGATATCTTGGTTTTTATTTTGTATCTTAGTCATATGAAGATTTTTTCTTCCCAGAGCTCTATATATATAATGTCTATGTGATGTTGCTTATATTGGCCTGGGGAGGATTTATATTTCTTGACTGTGATGATAAATTTTTAATTGTGAGCAGAATTTCGAAGGAACTGTTGTAAAATGGCTAATATTTTAAGGGAGGTTCTATCAAAATTTTCAGAAAATTTCCTAAAATCTATTATGATTCCAAACTATATCTTTAGTCATATGAAGTTTTTTTTTTCCCCAGAGCCTAATATATATTATGACTGTGTAATGTGGCTTGGATTGGGCTAGGGAGGATTCAATTTCACTGTCTATGATGTTAAGGAATTGCTCTCAAAGGAATAATGTTTCATCAGAGATTCTATCGAAATTTTTACTACAATCATGCCTGTAAAATTTTAAGTAATACTGTCGAAATATTTACTAAACATTTTAAAGAAAGTTAAGACGTCGCGATAACGTGCCGTATGAAACATTTTAAAGACGTCGTATTAGAAAACTATTAGGAAGCAACAGAATTTCAGAGGAGGCCTGTATGGAGTAGTTGATTGTATTAGAAAGGTGGGTGTATTTGTTTACACCCACCTTTTTTGTTTACACCCACTTATTCGTTAAAATGTTTTAATTTTTTTAGAAATTTATATGCAGTTCACCCAATCAAATAAATCTAACTAAATTTACATGCAGTCCCGAATACGTGCCGTAGGCACGACCCACGGGCATACCTAGTATATATATATATATAGCATTGGAAATCAATCAGGGAACTCTGTGAAATTTTCTACTTGAGCAACCAAAAGAAGCAAAAAAATCTGAAAATCGGAAAATTTACAAACTTGAAATATGAAAATCTAAATTTCTAGATAGAGAGAGAGAGAGAGAGAGAGAGAGAGAGAGAGAGAGAGAATTCTGAAAAAGTGAAGAGAAGAGAAAAGGATACTAATAAAGTGAGGAGAATTTTTGTTTTGGAGGGAAAAACTGTTGGAGAGAAAATATCTTTCGGGAAGGTGAATGTGAGTCATTGATTTTTTTTTTTCAATTAAAGAGGAGCCACTTGATAGCTTTTTTTTTTCTTTCAAATTGTCTTGTGACTTATTATATAGACTAGGTTTTCCCATGGGCACGTGCCTACGACACGTTTTCGAAATGATGTAACATATGAAACTAAGCATTATAATGTCAGAAATATAAAAGAAATTAATTGATTTAATATGAAAGAGTTGTACATGTCATGCAGGAAAAAAAAAAAAAACCTTACATGGTATATATAGTGATGTTATCCATTGTAGGAAGCAGTGAGAAGCCAGACATATGTTGTTGTTTAGTTCTGATGAAGAAGTTGCTCTCTATATCAGGGTTGAAAAATATTTGATGATTAATTTTGGTGTTCTCATTGTATTATACTATTAGATGTTAATATACTTTCTGAGTATAATACTGGATACATTTACTTTCCAGCATTTCGGATGCATGAATCTGAAATTTCCATCATGGAGTTTATGTAGCTCAAGTTTGAATAGTACGACAATAATTAGTTGTAAATAAAAGTCCATATTTGAATAATTATAAATGGGGGTTAAAATCCAACTTCTTAGAACTTTGAGGGAGCAAAACAATGAAATTTAACTTTTAAGGAGATATTTGCTACTTTCAGTATAACTTTAGATGTTGAAATTTACCCAAATGAATATCCATTTATATTTTTCATTACATTTGAAATTAATTAGGGAACTCAGTGAAATTTTTTACATGAGCAATTAAAAGAAACATATAAAATATTAAAAACCCAGAACTTTACAAACTTGAAATCTGAAAATCTAAATTTCTGGATATATATATATATATATATATATATATATATATATATATATATATATATATATATATATATATATATATATATATAGAGAGAGAGAGAGAGAGAGAGAGAGAGAGAGAGAGGAATCTGAAAAAGTGAAGATATGAGACAGATATAATAATAAAGTAAAGAGGATTTTTGTTTTTGGGGAAAAAAATAGTTTTTTTTTTTTTTGAGGGGGGGACTTTTGGAGGGAAAATATCTTTTAGGAGGACGAATGTGAGCCATTGATTTTGTTTTAATTGAAGGAGAGCCACTTGATAGCTTTTTTTCAAATTGTCTTGTGATTTATTATATAGATTATATACATAATAATAATATATAATAATAATATATTATATAATAAAAATAATGATAATATATACATAAATATACATACATAATATATATATATAATAAAACACAAAGAAAGCTATCAAGCGGCTCCCCTTCAATCTTCTCAAATTCAAAGGTCCAAATCTAACAAAACACTGTGCCCCCCCCCCCCCCCCCCCCCCCCCCCCCCCCCCAAAAAAAAAAAAACTCATTTATTTATTTAATTATTTGTCTCTTTCTCTATCTCCCTCTCTCATTCTCTCTCTATTTATTCAGAAAATTAGATTTTCAAATTTCAGGTTTGTAAATTTTCAGATTTTTTATGTTTTTTTATTGTTCATGTTACATTGAAAATAACAAATATATCTTCAATAGTTAAATTTCATCATTTTCCACCCTCAAAGTTCTAAGAAGTTGGATTTTATACCCTCATTTATAAATATTTTTCAACATATACTAATGGAAACATGGACTTTTATTTACAACTAATTATTGTCATACTATCAAACTTGAGCTAATAATTGTTGTTTTACTGTTTACAAGGCTTTTCATATGCTGTATCGTTCCAAAGATGTGTCGTAGGCACGTGCGCACGGACAACTCTAGTATACAATATGTTGGTTGAGAAATGAAGAAACCTGTCTCAGAAAACATGTTTTTAATGTTTTCAAAAACCTCATTTTAAACATAGATTTTGAGTGTGAAATTTTAAAATGAGTTTTGCAAAAAAAAAATTAACCAGAGAAAATTATCATATGTTTTGATTTTAAAAACTGAAAACTTTGATTAAAATCCGAAACAAACGCAGCCAAAATAATCTTCTCCATCTGGATGTCCTCTAACCTGAGGGATATATATGATCAAGGCTCACATTGTTAGGACCAAATATGATAATACTAATTTTTGAGAGGTATATATATAATATTAGCTCATTTGTTATGGGTGCACGTGTTAAAAACCCTTGATTTAATCGCCACCAATAAAATCAGATTGACATCATTTATATTCTTGTGTTTAATCCAAACTTATATAGTGGAGCCCACATTGTTAGAAGTGTTATACAAATAGGGAATAGTGGGTAGTTTATATGGAATTACTAAAATTGTTGGGGGCCTCTATGTGAGTTGATCCTTGCATGCTTTTGTGAATGTTTTACCAAAATGACCCACCTTTTGAAAGTATTTACCCAAATGCCCACTATCGAAACTATTTACCAAATTGTCCTGACTCGCTATCTAAGACTGCGAGTCTAGTTCAAATAAACTCACTATCTCAGATAGAGAGTGTAGTTGTACTCATTTTTTTAGAAAAATTTTAAACATGCAATTTCTACCTGAAATGTATATAACTACACTCGCTATCTCAGATGGCGAGTCTAGTTCAACTGACTTCGCTATCTTAGATAGCGAGTGTAGTTGTACTTATTTTTTAGAAAAAATTTGAACATGCAAATGTATAAACCTACACTCTTTATCCGAGATAGCGAGTTCAGTGGAGTTGTATATATTTCATGTTCAAAATTTTCCTGAAAAATGGGTACAACAACACTCGCTATCTGAGTCTAATTCAACTGAACTCACTATCTTAGATAGCGAGTGTAGTTGTATACATTTCATGTTCACAATTGTTTGAAAATTGAGTCGAGTCTAGTTCAAATGAACTCGCTATCTCAGATAGCGAGTGTTGTTGTATACATTTCAGGTAGAGTTAATATAGAATGGATTTATAGTGTGTTTTAGTTGAATGTATTTTTTGTTAGTTCTTACTTATCTCATCCTACCATTTTCAACTGCAACTAGTAATGCTAATTATACAACAAATTAAGCTCGTACCACTGTTGCAAGAAACAAATATGTAGTCAATTGAAGAATGTAAAGCTTTGCAACTACTACCAAACAACAACTATAGTTATTATTATTGCATGTCATAACAGCTGAACGACAATATTACATGCAATAGTGTAATAGCGAAACAGCGAGTGAGTCTTTAAAAACTCCCCAATCGATACTCGCTATCTCAGTTAGCGAGTGTCGTATAAACACACACGCTATTTGAGATAGCGAGTTTAAACTTGGTATTTTTCTTCAAGTTTTTCTCCGAATGATGGAGAAACACCTCAATATTCTTCATGTTTTCCTCCAAGTGATGGAGAAACACCTCAACATACACTCGCTATTTTAGATAGCGATATTGTTTTCACCAAACTCGCTATCTGAGATAACGAGTCTAAAATTGAAATTTTCTTCATGTTTTAACACCTTAAAATACACTCTATCTCAAACAGCGAAGTTATTTTCACCAAACTCGCTATCTGAAATAGCAAGTGTGTCATTTGGGTAAATATTTTCAAAAGTGGGTCAGTTTGGTAAATACTTTCAAAAAGTGGGACAATTTGGTAAAACATTCTGCTTTTGCTGTCCCACATTATATGTTGTGTTTATCACATTTTTAAACCGAGGACCTCCGTGTTATCCTTTAGTAATCAATCAGAGTATGGCAGCATTTGAAGCCTATAATATAAACTGATAGCCATGATTTAGAATACTATAGTTCATTAAAATTACCACCTGTAGATTGCACTTACTAGAAACAAAGCAACAGGGTGCACACATTACCTGTTATGTATTTACAGAGTTTACAAATGCACAGAATCTAACTCGTTTTCAGGTAAGTTGAGGATTACTCCATATTAAGTTTCGATTGGATTTACCCAAACTTATTAAACAATGATTCTGCAAGTGACAGTGTGATCAAATGGTAAGCCTGTTAGAAAGTGAGCAAGATGTGGGGGTTCAGTTCCCTCTTCATTATGAGATTATTGTGAGTGTGTGTGTGGGGCTACGGCCTTACTAAAATAAAGTTGCGGATTTAAATTAGTATCTGTTTAATTGGTGGTTGGTGTTGTTCTAACAACGGTTTTAATTAGGACTTGTCTTCTAGTTTGTTAGGAATTTAAATTAGGTTAGCCTAACTAATTTATATTTCCTATACTCTTTATATAATGTAGCAGAGGGCATGTATTTGTATAAGAAAATAATTAAGAGCTCCCTACTTTCTAGAGTTCTGTTGCAGGCTGGCTGTGGAAAGAAGATTGTTCGGGGATGGGTGATCAAACAAGGCAGTGTATGCTGCGTACTCTTTCTTGTTCTTAATAGAAGTTTGGTACTCTCCGATAGTTTTATATTGAGGATCACATATGTCCCTTATGTTATTTATTTATTTTTGCTACAACTTGTTCTCGTGGTTTAATGTTGTTTTTTTGAATTTCAGAAGTTGTTCTAGGAGTTATGTCTCATTGTGGTGTATTCGAGTTTTCTGACTAAGTGGTAGATTGATTCCTTACAAGTGGTATCAGAGCTTAGTGTTCAACTATATATAGCCATGTACGGCTGCAAACGAGCCTGAGTCGAGCCGAATATTTTGGGGCTCGAGCTCGGCTTGTTTATGTATCGAGCTCACTTTCAAAATCGAGTCGGCTCGAGCTCGACACGAGCCGAGCTTTGACCGAGTCACAAAATACTTTTGCCTAACAACCCACGTACCTTCTGCCTAACGAGCCGAGCTATGCAGCCATGTAAGGCTGCAAACGAGCCGAATACTTCTGCCTAACAACCCACGTACCTTCAAGCTCGGGCTCGGCTCGTTTATGTTATCGAGCTCGCTTTCAAGATCGAGCTCGGCTCGAGCTCGACACGAGCCGAGCTTTGACCGAGCTTTGACCGAGCTCGAGCCGAGTAGCTCGCGAGTAGCTCGGTTCGTTTGCAGCCCTATAGCCAGGGAGACTCATACAACAATCCCACTTGAATGATTTCTCTTAATGGAAGCAACTGGAGTATTTGGAAATAACAATGGAAGATCTTTTAATTTATATTCTAAAGACTTGTATACTGCAATCAAGGGAGGGCCTGTAAAGCTGGAAACCACTACGACTCAAGCAAAGGGTCGGTTGTGACTATTCCTTCGAGTGCCTAAATGACGAATGATGAGTGAAGAATAATTGATTGCAAGACAGTTTGAGTAATTTGCCAATACTCAGATGATGTCATTTTCAACCATGTGGAGAATGGGACTAGTGCACAGTCTTTATGGAAGAAGTTGCATGATTTGTACAAGAGGAAAACGCCACGTAAGGAAGTGAATTCGATAAAGCAACTTTTTAATCTGAAATTCAAGGACTTGTGAATGAGTTGGTGGAAATGCAACTTTTATTGGATGATGAGTTGTAGGCATTATTGCTCTTAGATACGATTTCAGATAGTTAGGAGACAGTTTATTTTCACTTAACAATTATGTTCCAAATGGTTGTGGTGACATTGGTTCAAGTCACTAGCACTTTATTAAATGAAGAAGAAAGACGAAAGTCTTTCGATAGAAAGAAGAAAGTCTTTCGATACTACTTCATCGTATGTTACATGTTACGGGGAAAAACTCACAATCGAGATAGTGGAAATTGGAAGATATCATAAGTAAAAGGGCGATCCAAGTATGTCAATAAGAAGGAAGCTCGAAGTTGGTCTTGTAAGAAAAAGGGCATTTCAGAAGGATTGTCAAGGATGCCTCAAGTAGCAAGAAACGGTGGTGATGGTGAGAAGCAATATCTACGGTGATTTTAATGATATCATGTATTTATTAGTTAGCCCAAGGGTTTTCAAACTCATATTTTGATATGATAAAACCATCATCAAGCCAAGTTTCGTGTGTTACTAATGAGCTTATTATATTGAGGGCATGTTAAGAGAGTATATGTTGTGCATGAACTTTAAAGTGACTAAACATGATGCACGACGAGACATGTCATGCTGAATGAGAAGTGAAAGGTCAAATTATCGGGGTTTGAAGCTTGAAGATTGGGCCCATTCTTGATATTTCTCTTTCGTGGGTAATATTATTAAATAT